>JAKELH010000619.1:0-43263 GCA_021525015.1 Lactarius pseudohatsudake | reverse complement strand
TGTCATGGGCGGCGGATGTTTTTTCGTCTTGGTGTGCCTACTTGGTAGACTCATTCATGTGGAATAGTCTCGTGCTGAATCCCGCACGCAAGCACTACGCCGCACTCAAGGAGCGACTGCTCGCAAGATACGAAGATGTCTACTTCGACGAAGATGCCATCTTCATGGAACGAAACTCGCGCAATTTCTCCCAGCGCTCCGCCAAAATCGACGAAAACGCCGAGCGCGTCTGCGATTTCTTACACGCATTCTCCCAGGAGCCCTCTTCGCCCATCACCGAAGTCTTCTACCCCAAATGGCAGACCGCCGCGCACTATGCCGCGCGCCGCTTACCGGGCGGCGGCTTCGGCGGGCTGTTCTCGCTCACGTTCGCCAGCCTGCGTGCGGCGGAGGCGTTCTTCGACGCCCTCGCGTGCGCCAAGGGCCCATCCCACGGCACAATTTTCACCCTAGCGTGCCCGTACACCATTATCGCGCACTACGGAGAGCTAGACTGGGCGGCGGAGTACGGCGTGCCTACCGCGCTCGTACGCGTTAGCGTCGGGCTCGAGGACCCCGGATGGCTGCACGATGTGTTCGCGAGCGCCGTGCGTGCGGCTGAGGGGGCGCATACAGGAGCGTGAGCACTTCTCCCTAACGCGCACGCTATGGTGACCAACCCGTCCATCCAACTGGACCTTTTTCTCTCTGTCGCTCCTTCCGGAGCTGCTCGCCCCATCCAACTGGCGCGGGATTCACTGGTCCATCCAACTGGACTATTCTGTGTCATTAGCCCATCCAACTGGGCGCATATGGGAGGGGGCTGGCGGGGACTATGTTGACTAGATTCTGGAGCGGACATAGACGGTTTAGAGTCCGTTAGTAGAAATGCTGTCCAGTAACTTGTAGTAAAGTGTCGCTCAAGGCCTGGCTGGAGTAACGACAGCAATATTTGGGATATCGACGGTCCTATATTGAACAGTGTCCATAGCTATCAAAGTCACTCCAGTTAGGGGGACTATTTTTCAAGATCAGATTTGCGGACGTGAAGCTTTTACTCTTCCGAACGCGGTATTTCTTGGTCTCAGTAACTGTTACCCAATTTATCTACATTGCACGTCTGTGATTGTTGAGTACGTTGAGTATTTGCGGTATCGATCTTCGTCTCCATCCCATCGACAATTACTAATGCACGTTGACAGTGATTGTCGATGAGAGCAGTCTGGTTCGCAATTCACCAGGACCCGAGATCGATTGATACTACTGTAGCGGCTTTGAAGAGACGCCTATCCATAGGTTCACCCATCCTCTGCTCCACTGGCGTGTAATGCTAATGGTAGCCAGAGACCAAGAGCACGACTACTAGTACCTCTGCAGACTCTGCTCACGGCGGCCGGGACCTGTGAAAGGACCTGAGGGATCCCGCATTCATTTTCTTCTAATGCGCTGGAATTCACCTTATGGGATTTCACTGGCTTGCCCCTCGCTCTCTTTGGCATTTGCCGAATTTGGCAAGGAATTTGGTGCGTCGAGGCTTGCGTCGCGTCGAGGACAAGCCAGCAACCACAACCCTTGCCACAACCACAACCAGCGACCGCATCAATTACCGGTCATACTGCCGGGAGACGAACATTCAGTTTTCTGGGAACGCACCACGTCCTCCGTCGTTACACGTGTCCCAAACTCTGGACCTGCGACCGAGGAAGGCTAAAAACAAGGCGCAATGCCTAAAGAAAATGAATGAAACCTCTTGTACAGCGCAACTTGCTCAGAAATTCGAGAAGTACTTTGAGTATGCGGCCCAAGCAGAACGAGTGCGGTCAAGGGAAAGGGTCATTATGATGGCGGCGTTTATGGAAGCCTCGTGTCTTCCGAGCGTCCACCAGCTCTGCCGCACCGTGCTTTTTGTACACCAACTCCCATGGCTCCCTCGGAATACCCCCTTGGCAGTCCAATTCCTGCCTTTGCAGAACACGCGATCACGTCCTCACTACCAACATGGGAGGATAATGTCGGGTTTGAAGCGGGAGAAGCTCGTGTCATGGACGCCATGCAGACAGGATACCCTCGCCTTTTATACACCTGGATGTCAGGAAGGTGAGTGGCTATTTTTTATTATTACTAGCGCCTCCCCTCACGCAACTTTTATGATATTGTACGTAGCTTTCTGCCCTCTTGGAACAAAAGCTCGGCACGCCCTCCGAGAGTTCCCTACTCTTTCCCTCCCGCAAATCTGCCGAAGGCGTGCCGCGCATTCCTAGCCGCACGTGACGTCCTCGCGCGTGTCGTGCAGCACTGCATCTCCGACCGCCTCTGCAATCTTCCTCGTCCTGTTCCCTCAGGACCAGTTCAGCACCGCCAAGAAATTCTGGCAATACACCGGTCTAGGCATCTCGAGCCGGCTAGCCACGCGATGCCTCTCTGTGCTCGCATCCGCCACCTCACCCACGTCCTCGACTCCCCCACATCCCGAGCTCGGTGCGCACCGATACCAAGCCTCCCTCCAAACCGCCCGCTGAGCCGCACGGGACGGACCAGTCTGAGTATCTCGAGCAGCGCTATGGATGGACTCCGGGCGTCGCAGCGGTTGAACTGGCGAAGGCCGCGATGCGCCGCCATATTGCAGGCGGTGGCGAAGCCGAGGTCGAGGTTTGCGCAGTACGATGCGTGGGGGTCGCGGTCACTGAGGACGACGTGTTCCTTTTCCAGACCGGGATGTCCGCGATCTGGTCCGCGCACCAGCTTGCCCTGGACATCCGCGGCGCGAAAAAGACCGTGTGCTTTGGGTTCGTCCGTCCGTGGTCCACCTCGCGACTGAACTGAATGAACCGCTCCCCTCTCAGTTTTCCGTTCGTCGATACATTTAAGCTCCTCAAGGAGTGGGGTCCTGGATGCTACTTCTTGGGCCATGGACTGATCGATGAGCTGGAAGTGATTTTGGAGGCGGAGCAAGCAAAGAATCCGCACGAACCGCCGATCCTTGCGCTTTTCACCGAGTTTCCGTCCAACCCGCTCTTACGCTCCCCCCGATCTCTCGCGACTGCGCACCCTCGCCGACAAGTACGACTTTTGATCGTCATCGATGCCACCATCGGCAATTTCATCAACGTCGAAACTTGCCCTTCGCGGACATCGTAGTGACGAGCCTGTCGAAGCTCTTCAGTGGGGGCTCGAATGTCATGGGCGGCAGGCATGTCTTCCGTCTTTGGTGCCTATTCAGTGGGCTCATTCATTATGTAGTCTCGTGCTGAACCCTGCACGCGAGCACTATGCCGCACTCAAGGAGCGACTGCTCACAATATACGAAGATGTCTACTTCGACGAAGACGTCATCGTCATGGAACGAAACTCGCGCAATTTCTCCGAGCGCGTCACCAAAATCAACGCAAACGCCGAGCGCGTCTGCGATCTCCTACACGCCTCCTCCCAGGAGCCCTCCTCGCCCATCACCGAAATCTTCTACCCCAAATGGCAGACCGCCGCGCACTATGCCGCGCGCCGCTTACCGGGCGGCGGCTTCGGCGGGCGTTCTCGCTCGCGTTTCGCCAGCCCGCGCGCGGCGGAGGCGTTCTTCGACGCCCTCGCGTGCGCCAAGGGCCCTTCTCAAGGCACCAACTTCACCCTCGCGTGCCCGTACACCATTCTCGCGCACTCCGGAGAGCTAGACTGGGCGGCGGGGTACGGCGTGCCTAGCGCGCTCGTACGCGTTAGCGTCGGGCTCGAGGACCCCGGATGGCTGCACGATGTGTTTCGCGAGCGCCATGCGCGCGGCTGAGGAGGCGCACCGCGCTGACGCTAGTGCAGGCGCATATGGCGAGGGACAATGTTGATATTCTGGAGCTGAATAGACGGTTTAGAGACCGTTAGTAGGAACGCTGTCTTGTAACTTGTAGTAAAGTGTCGCTCAAGGCCTGGCTGGAGCAACGACAGCAATATTTGGGATACCAATGGCGCTAAATCGAGTCACTCCCACATATCATACGGGTTTTCACGACAGACACTGGGGAGATAACGTTATGAGATAACTAGTCTTCGATGGAGTCTTTACAGAAGGATAGAACAAGCGTTTACATCGAGAACATCAACCTTGGAGAGACCTTGCTCAACGTGTTCAGTTTTTTTTTTTTCTTTCTTTTTGGATCCATGCTCGACGTATTCATAAAGAGGTATTCACCATACCATTCCAAACAGAGGCTTACGGCTAGACAAAGCCTCTATCCAATAACATCCGACTCTGTCTCAAGAGTCAGCCAGACTTGCTCAGCCGTTAATGAGAATTTGGGATTCTCACCTGATATTCACCTATTTGTAGACCATGTTCGATCCTCCATCTCTCGCGTGCCAATGATACGGAATTGCAGATGACGCCCAAAGTTCGATAGGAGATCGTTTCGGGAATCATCCGGCAAAACATCCTTGGAGGATATGTCGGTTGTACTGACAGACCCGTTTTCAATAAGATCTGGGATCTGGGAACGGAAACTTTGCGTCATGGAAAGCTTCCGTTTCCAGAGCCCGTGTTGGCAGAAATTCTTGCCATGTCGTCATGATCGTTGGAGGTTCGAGTCAGGTCAGTGTAAAGTGACAAACCGTGTTGAGTCCGGGACCAAGGCGGTCTGGGACTAGATGTGACTAAACTCAACTACGTGAGATGTCCGAGGACTTTCCTTACAGATTCGGATGAGGGCAGAACGTGACTCGGGTTTCTGTTAGGTCCATTTTAGGACACGCGAGCGGTCGTGTGTGTACAAGAGTAAGGAGAGAAAAGATGATGGGGAACCAAGGGGGCGTAGGCCTCCCTTTTATACGGAATACGACACGCTGCTCTTAGATTCCAGAGCTGGTCTGCGATAACGGGAAAACCACATGACGCCGGTCGGCGTGACCAGAGCGAGACAAGTAGGTAAGTGTAGGTACTTGTAAGGCAGGATGCCAGTGACTACCTGTCGAACTTTCCGTCGCGTCATTTACAAGTGAAAGAGAATGAGTTCTGCTTGCGAAATAGCTTCATGTGAAACAGAATACTCGACAAAGCTCACGGCAAGCATTTTGCAGAGCGAAGTGCACAATCTCGTCTACCGTTTTCAGAGAAAGGGCACGCTCCTCCTTGCCGTAGGGTAAAATCATCCAAGGAGCTGAATTTTGCTGACGAACTCGCCTGGTCATAGTGATCAGCGTCTGCGGAGCTTCAGCAGGGAAAGAGCTGTATGAGACTCACTTTGTTAATCATCGGCTCAGCGAGGGTGCGCCCTATGATAGAACGCGTAACCTAGGGATGAGGAACGCCTCACCTGTTGATTGGCAACTTGGCAAGGGAAAATTGCCAGGAGAGAAAAAAAAAGACCTCAAGAGGAGGTTAGAACAAAAAATTGGTCGACGCAGCAGACCCAGAGTAGTCTGAATCGAGTTTCACGCCCTTCCCAGGAAGGAAGCGCGCGAGCCGCAAATTGAACTCAAGGACAGAACATTCGCTATCCCTTGCACCCCTCACCCCTCATACACCAGTTTCCCCAACCCAGCAACCCAAGCAGTCCCCAGTGGCATCATCTGTGGGAACCACCGACGCGACATACGCAACAATTTGTATTGCCAGAGGTCAAACACCGATCAGGTGAGAGACCTATTGCTCGCTGTCATGACAGACGAGCAACACTGCAAGGACGGGGTGCAACGGCTCATTTACATGGCCGTGCTCAACTCCCTCCCACACACAGGGGGATCAAGGGGTGTCCCGCATGCATAAGTGTCTGGCCAAGTCTGGGACTGGTATGCTCTATACACACGGCGCGTGAAGCATAGAGAGGTCCAGGCTTGCTAGATCGAGGAGCTGCAGCGCCCGCCAGTGACTCAGCCCGACCCGCGAAGGACGGAGAGGTGCGATAGGGTGATGGTGGGGCGACGAAGGAAAAGACGAAATGAGGTGCCCGGGCTCCGCAACAAATCTCAAGGCCTCCGACAGCACCCTCCCCTCGCATCAGGCACCAGACACGAAGCCGGGATACCGGACGAAAGGATCGTTGGGGATAACGCTGAGGAGGAACAATCCCTTGTTTGTCGCTCGACCATTACAAGTCGGACCCTGCTAGAGCCGATCGGAGGAGCCTCGAAGACTCAGACCTTAGCCCGCTCGCGAAATGAGAAGTAAAACTCCTGTACGTGGCGAGCCTTGCGGCCTTGGGTCTGCTGCGCGAAAGTAAGGAGAGAAGGATTGACGCGCGTTGACGTGGCTCGTGCATACGTAATCTTCCCATCACGTGTAACAGAGTCATTAGTTCGCTCGGTCTCGAACTCTCAATTGTGTCACCGGTCGGTCAGAACCTCCGCTGAAAACACACTCAATTGTGTTGTAAAGAAGTGGGCTGTCCCTGGACGTTAGCAGTACGTTAACTAAATTCGTTTCCCGCCACGTGAGCGACGCGTTTTGTTCCTTTGGCGTTGTTTGGTCTTGCTAATTACGGAACGCTGTGCCATTGGTCCCTTCCAGTTTGAACATTGCCGCCTGGTGCTGTCCTCCGCTTAAGTCGCAAGCAACCGACTTTCTTCTTTAGATTAAATTCCCGTAATCGTTGCAGTATGCCACGCGACGCAAGCGGCCCTGCCAACGGACGAAGCAAAACCTACGAGGCTCTCGTCAAGTCCTTGTTCACGAACATGTCACACGTCAAAGAGCTCGACGTACCGCCCCGCCCACAAAGCCGAATTGGATTTCGAAGGAATAAATCCCCCAAGACCAAGCACGGCCCCCAACCCGACCGGGCCTCGTTCCACGTCGACGACACCACTGCGGCGGCAGCCATGCCGAGTGCCCACTCTGATGAAGACACCGCCGACTCGGAGACCTCAGACGAATGGTCCACCGACTCGGACACGAGCGACACCACCTTTTCCAGCGACCTCCCTCCATGTTTTCCAGCCCCGTCGACGCCCCCGCCCATCCTCGTCCCGGACGCATTTCCAGACCAGGACCCCCTTCCGATCCCCTCGGAGCTGCCCATGCCCATGCACCGGCCCCCGATGTTCCCGCACCACGGCCTGTCACGCAGCGCGCTGCAGCACCAAAAGTGGCTGTGGAACACGCGCTATGACGAATGGATGCAGTGGCGGGCCGACGTCGATTCGGCCGAGGCGGCCGAGATGGACGCGTACGGCGGAATCACGAACCCGAGTGCGATCGAGCCGCCGCCGCCCCTCAGGCGCGCCTTGTCCTCGCCCGTCCTCCCAGAATCCGAATACACGGGCAAGAAGGCGGAGATGAACGAGAAGATATTCCCCCGGACGGGCGACTTGACCGACCTGCACGACCCTCAGGTGGTGCGGCTCGATCAGACGTTCTGCAACTACCCTCTTTGGACGATACAGAAGGTCCTCCTTGTTTGCAGCATGGACACCGCGGCGCGCGGGGAGGGTCCCTGCTCGTCGCGGGATTCGGAGCGGGCCGATGATGACCAAGAAGCCGAGAGCGCGCTAGAGTCGGACAGCACCATTCCGTTGTTGACGAGGCTGCGCTGGGAGCAGAGCTGGCACACGCGCTGGGAGGTTCTCACCGCGCTCGTCAGGATGACCGAGCGCGCCGTCCTCGCACAGGGACCCACAACGATCCCTGCCACCGTCACAACACCCATAGGGCTTCCCGTAGTAGCCAGAAGCCTTACGGACGTCGTCATGGACAGCTCAGCCACCAGAGTTCCGACACGCTTCTTCTTGGCTGGCTCCGAGCGGCTGGGAGGCGTCGATGGTAGTGAGAGCGACGAGGGCGACGATGAAGACGAAGACGACTATGGGGAGATCATCCTCAATCCGCGATTCAGCATGCAGAGGTCAGTGCCAGATGGGTGTGGCTTGAGGCGTCCCATTTTGCACGCCCAGATACTGCCCCTAGACGCGCGGAGGGATGTCAAGGCGCTACGCTCGTGATTATCACCGACGATCAGACCAAAACTTACACATTCTAAAACATTCAGCACACAGAACAACCACTAGCATCTCGATTATGATACTACACCTCGTACTTTTGTATGATAGCACACTACTTGTACTGTACTGTTAATCGATTTGTACTTCCATAATAGGGATCTATCGCTTTCTTATCTCTGATCGGTGGATTGGAAGCCTCACTATGGTGTTGAGAAGCAGTAATTATCATGCAGCCGATTGGAGTTAAGGATTTGCGTAACGCAACCTGCGTCGACCAGACGCAGATGCCCTTGTCATGTAGCATGTTCATTCCAATGACGACTCCTCAACCATGCGTGCCCCACGAGGGGGAAAGCGCTTCCCACATATTACGCAAGTACGACAGACCAAAGCCCAGGGACGGCCCCAATTGTCCGCGTACACGCTGGTGCCACGCACGCCCGCGTCCGTCCTATCAGAACGCAACATGCATCGAGTAGCGGTGAGCGGAGGAGAATCGGGGCACGATGCCGCTTGCTGAAGCCGGGATAGGCGAAAAGAAGATCCCTGTGAAGATGGATCGACGACAGCGTCTGTCATCATGACTGCGAACCTCGTTAGTCTGGAGTCGCTGTCAATGCTATACTCATTTATGTCGTGCTAGGCGTCGCTGGTGATAGGCGAATGACACATTGCCTCCTATCAGAGCATAGACAAGCTGAGCTGGAGGGCCACCGGGAGAGAAAACGTGGACCGTGGATCGTTTCTGTTGGGCGTATCAATCGACGAGCTGGGGGAATGGAGGGCGTTCTCTAGCTTGTCCCAACTTATCTTACTGTAGTCCCAGTGCCAAGACTGGCGGCTAGATTATTAGATATCCTCGGAGGCAGCCGGAAGTGTTGAAACTTGTAAGAAGCCGAGTTCACGGCGAAATCACGCCGACATTACAATGTACGGGTGAGTGTATAAAGAGAAGGCTGTCCTCCGTAGAAAACCGAGACTGTTGTTAGAGAAAGACCCGCAGCTTGGGCGGCTGGAAAGCGAGGTCACCACCCCTAAGTACTAGAAACAATACATACGAATATCTGTAGACGAGATCTGGAGGCGCGGGAATCGGTAACCAAAGCAGTAGGCGGTAGGTCATGAGGCAGACCTACAACTAGTAGGAAAGGTCTGATCAGTCACGAGAAAGGCGATAAGAGAACACGTCCGTCAAAAGGTCAGCGCTGGTCAACAGAAGACAGACCTATGAACGGATGAGACGAATGGAACTTTGCCCGAGCCCGAGTAGTGCCCGAGTCTGGCCTCGATTCAGTCGGAGAATGGTTTTGAGCTTGAGAAGTTTGTTCGAACTTACGTTGTACTTTGGACCATGCGTATCGGTTTAGCGCCGCGAAACTTGCATCGTGCGACGAACTTGCGTCCTTTGACCGGTGTCGGTACTGTCAGATGTGAGGGGCCAAGAGTGCTCGCTTTTCGTTTTTCAAGTTTTGTTGACAGGCGCCCAAAGCATTGTGAGTTTTTCACACGTGCGCGGCATCCCCCATCCCCCGAACCACATCATCGGTGCCCGCGCTTTCCCTGTCGCATCGTCTCTGACGGAAATCCCTCCAGAAACGTCCAAATTTGAACCACGAAAATTCAAGGGAGAGGTGCAGTCGTGGGCCTTCCGCACAAGAGCTCACCTGAAATTGAGGCGGAGCACCATCCAAGCTGAGTCTCGAGCGGCGACGAGATCTTGAAATCCCGAACGACCAAGGGCCGAGTGCGCCGTCCTTCTATTCTGTTTTTCCCATCGTTGTCTGCTTGCTGACCATGATGTCTAGCTCGACCGCTTTACGAGGTATCAGCCTTTCTAGCGTAACTTCTCTCATACGCCGCTCTAGACGTCATGAGCGGCGAACAAGCCAAAACTCCTACCACGAGTGCTGAACAGCCACCCCACCAGCCTGCCATTCCACAATATCCTTTTCCTGGAGCACCGTACCCACCTCCTCCGGGTGCTTATACGTGGTATTACCCTCCGCCCGCAGACCCCAACGGTGACCCGAATGCCCCTCCTCCTGGGTCGTACGTTATGTTTCCTCCTCCAGGAATAATGTACGGGTACCCCCCTCCTCCTGCCCCTCCCCAGGGTATGTCTATTAGTCCTCATTCGAGCCTCTTACCGCTCTATTCCTCTGCTCGCTGCTCGCTTTGTCTGATCAAGATCTCAGGTTATGGGCAGTTCCCACCTCCGGCGCCTCCTGCGGTCACGCGCGCAAAACGCAAACAAGTCAAGATGGCAGTAAGTTGTATTTGATTTTGCCTGACCTGTGCGTCACATTGACCGCAACGCCCAAAGTGCACGAATTGCGCCGCCGCCTGTAAGCGGTGCGACGACTCACGTCCGTGCCTAAGGTGCCAAAAGTATGGGCTCGTGGACTCATGCAGAGACGGCGTTCGCAAGGCCCGAAAGGTCGGCACTAAGCGTGGTCCCTACAAACGTAAAAGCAAGCTCCCGGCTTCCGAGGCGCCTCCTTATCCCGGTCTGCATACACGGCTCTGAACCTAATTACATCGCTCATAATTTCCTTGTAGGGTTTCCTCCCAACGGCGAAGGTTCGTGGCCCGCCCCGTCGGATCAAGCGAACGGCGTCCCCCCTGGAGCGCCGCCACCGATGCCACCCCAGTACCTCCCACCAGAGGGATACTGGCCATATCCTTATTATCCTCCTCCTCCCGGTTACGTCCCGCCTCCAGATGGCCATACTAATGGCGATGGGCAACCGCCCCATCAACCCGCTTATTATCCAATTCATCCCGGGTACCCTACCATGGCTATCTATCCTCCCCATCCAGGGGCGTACGGACCCATCCCTCCCCCGCCGGGCCAGGCACATCCTCCACCCTCCGCAGAGCAAGCGATCGGCAACCAGACGGCACCTTTAGATGAGGAGAATCCGTCCGCGGAGCGCGGAAAGAGGAAAAAGCGATTGGTTGTTGGTGATGACACATCAAAGCCCGTAAAGAGGGCTAAGAAAATCAAGCGTGTCGCCAACCCGGCCAGTGAGGTGGTGGTCGCCGCTGCGTCGGCCTCCCCAGCACCTCTTTCAATTGACTCTCATGATGACCGCGGCAGCCCGGTCGTTCACAATGTTCCCATCAGTGCGGATGCCGAGCCGCTTCCTCCTGTCATCGCTGCAGCGTGAGCGTTTGGACGGACTCGCCCGTCTTTCGATTGACATTGCCAATTTGCTTTTCCTCCTGCGCTAATAATCGAACTGTCGTGACCTAAATTTTTTTTTTTACTGGTCATGGATCTGCAAGTCCTGTCTCTCGCCGGCGGCTGTTCGATCACCCGACCACCACGCGTGCTCCTCGATGGTCCGCGCGTGGCGGTCTATTGATCACGAACTGCGGTTGTCGTGATTGTATGCGTTCGTCTATATAGATATTTGCCGTTGATCGTCTGCGTCTTCCGTTATGTCAAATTGTATGTCCAGTATGTTTTTTGGCGTTGCATTTCCCTGTCTCGTGTCGTGATGCCATCCTTCGTCTCGCACTTGCGTGCCCGAGCCGTGTTATTTAATCTGTTGTTACTGCCATCAACGGAGATACTGTAGTGTTTCCGAATCGTTATGTGCATTGTTCCCAAGCCTATCATTTAAGCTTTCTCCCAACTGAAGAAGATTTAGTAGGTGTCAACGTGTCATTGACACACCAGTGCGTCTTTTTACGTGTTTAATCTGGCACCGGCTATTGCCGAAGAAACGTCGGCAATATCCGAGGTGGGGTTCCCAGTTCCTCTGTTCCAGCGTCTGTTCCATCGTCTCGCTGTCGTTGTCCACCTCTCATCCTGCAAATCGTCATGTCTGTCTTCCGTGTTGTTCGTCAGTTTGCCGCACCATCTTCACGTGCACTTTCTCTACGCTCTTCTCTCATTTCAACGCGTGCACGTGTCCCCGCGTTTTCGCGAATCACCGCTGCCGTGCCAGCGACGCGTGCACCTTTCTCCGTCTCTGCGCTTCGCTTTGGCGAGGGCACCAGTGCGTACTAACTCCGTGCATTCCCGTATTCGTCTCTCTTACGATCGTGCATCCTTATAGCCGACGGTGACGTGTCTGCGAAAATTGCGGAGGAGCTGGCATTTGAGAAACAGGCTGCGATTGAAGGCGAACCAGAGTTTCTCAAGGAGTTCAAGACCTCTGGCATCTGGACGGTATATAACCTCTTTCGTTTTCGTCTAAGAAGCGACTGACCTGGGCTCTCTGCCAGATCGAGGACACCCGTGGAAATGACGAAGTCACCATCCACCGCAAGTTTGGCAATGAGCAGTATGTCTATTGCACGAACGAGGCGTAGTGTTGTCATTAACCTAATTTTACATGACAGCATCCGCTTGATTTTTTCTATTGCGGACCTTCAGGGTACCGAGGATAACTTGGAGTCACATGAGGAAGAGGGTGGTCCTGAGGACACGGAGTCGTCATACCCGCTCCGCTGCTCACTCACTGTTACCAAGGTATGCAATTCCCGTACACTTCCACGCCGTTGCATCGTTTTGAAATATGCTATGTACTACAGCCTTCGGTTCCTGGCGCGTTGAGTATCGACGCTGTGTGTCAGGAGGGTGCGTTCGTCGTTGAGAATGTATCGTTCTACAAGGACTCCACGCTCGCGACGGACCTGACGGCTGAGGCCGACTGGAAGCGCCGTGGACTCTACATCGGCCCTCAGGTGTGTCTGCTTGCCCCTGTTGTCGACACACGAATGTTTCGCTGAATGACCTTTGCAACAGTTCGAGACGCTCGACCTTAGCCTTCAGGAGGAGTTTGAGAAGTTCCTCCAGGAGCGTGGTATCAACGAGAGTCTCGCATTCTTCGTCCCCGAGTACGCACAGCACAAAGAACAAAAGGTACTTCGTTATCATTATTTTATCGTTCTCGTGCGCTGATTCCTTGATGTTCGATTAGGAATACGTTGACTGGTTGGGTAAAGTCAAGAACTTCATCGACGCCTGAATAACTCGCGTGCCTTGCCTCGTCACGCTCACCCAAAATTACATATACGATAGATCTACCCATTGACATGACTAATGACTACGTTTATCCACAACTCGACTCAATACATATGCGCCCGCGCCCACACCTTTGCTAAACCGCATCAATCAATCTTAGTTCCCTGAGTGCTGACAGACCTAGATCTAAAGGGGCTGACTACTCCGCAGCGATTACGGCGTGCGCAGTCGGGTTGTGGGTTGATTAAGGGGGTTGCAGTTCACTTGTTCCGTGCGGATGATGTTTCTGCGTTCTGACAGCTTGCAAGGAGTGTGGGGTTACGCCCAAGGGGAGAACCCATGTGTATTATGGCCAGCCACATCACGATGGTCACTTGTGCACGTTGCAACGGCGTTGTTCGCGGATCACGGAGTCATGGATTGGGTGGCTACTATTTTCCCCGTCCCCATAAGAGCAAAGACCTGCACAACTTTTATCACACGGCCTCAGCAGCTCAGCCGCGCAGAGAAGACACGCACCGTAAGTCGTAGCTCGCCTGACGCCCAAGGAGCTACTACAGTTCACGTGAGAGGGACTTGTTATCCTGCTGCTTCCCGACATTTTCTTTCATTACGGTTGATAACGCCCCGGCGCGCGCGCTCCCACGTTCGTTGATTCGTACCGTGATTGATACCCGCAGGCGGTATCGGTTCTCCCTGTTTGTCCGCATGTGACCCCATGTCCCAAAATCCCGGATGGGATTATAAACATAGCTAGTTTATAATTAGCTTATAATAACTATTTTGACCTATAATACCATTTTAATGTAATTACCAGCATTATGTCTTTTAGTATAATGAGCCAAGTAACGAACTATGCAAATTAAAATTATTATAAGACAATTAAAATTATTATAATCCAATTATAATCAAATTATAATTGGATTACAATTAGATTACAAGAAGTTTTATAATTGTTGTACTTGCTTTTAATCATTATAAGACCTTAAAATATTATATCACTTGGATCAATTATAATTCATTATAATCCCCTTCCGGAATTTTGCGACACAGGGCCTACTATCTACCAAAAAATAGCCAACGGCCGGCTCCCATTCACGCCAACGTCAAGCATAGTCAACTGTCCCCAGTTCCTGGCAACAGGCTTTTTTTTTTTTAGCGCGCGATATATACAGTAGTAAACGATACGAGGTGGTGGTGATTATCATGATGTCATGGTTTCATTCGGGGTTAGCCGCCTCGTGGTTGGTCGTAGACGTAGACGGACGTAGACCGCGTAGGGCGTGTGACCGTTCGTGCATGAAGGTGAAACCCGCGATACACGACATTTTCATATACGGGCTGGCGACTAGCTTGACGGACCGTGTATACTGGGAAAAGATATTGGATCACCAACCACGGCTATTTGATGTATCCGGTGCCAGAATTCAGAGGGGGGCTGAGCGCTGAGGCCGTAGCGCTGCAGTGTTGAGCCTAATGTCTTCACTAGGGCCTAGCAGTGACACCACCTCCCTAGTCGTAACCAATCGTAACCAGTTGCCACACTTTTACGGGCGCTAGTAGTGGGTCGTCTATGGAGACCAGTCAAACATCTGCAGGTGGTAAGTCGATGACTCGATGAAGAATATTTCTGCAAAAAGCGCAGACACGGGATCCCGTTTTGAGACGCCAGTATTGTAGTGTCACCACGTGCGAGCTTTCAGCCTCCCGTCTGCCCACTCACGCTTTGCCCTCCTGGTTCCCACCTTCATTTCTCCTACAAGCGACAGCCCTTTCTTCCGTCGGAGCCGAGTCGATCTCCCGTACTGCGGTGTGGCACACTCAACTCCCCGGCGGGATTGCTTGTTGCGTTGAGCCGCCCGTCGCTTCTCGGTTTGCTGACGTGACTAGGGAGATGACAGGCTTGTGGCACAGGCAGTCAACAAGGAGAGTTAGGATGTACGACACAGGAACTAGTGCCTTTCGTGAGCCGGCCGCGGGCAGTGCCGCAGTGCGTCTTGTTTCAAGTTTTTTTTTCTTTTGAAATTTCATTATGAGTTGAATCCCAGTGTTGCAGGTGCCTGGTGTTAACAAGAGAACTGTGGACGTCACGACGCGTCATCGCGTCATCTTGCGTGCCACGAGTGCAAATGTCGCTGTGTGGTACGTGATAAGTAAATGCCAAACGTCATACTTTTAAATTTCGCTCGTTGAAAGTAGCAATAAATGCGAGTACGATCGAATGACAGTGAAATTGTTGTTGCAATGCGAGTCCAACTCTGCTGGTACCCCAGTAAGCGGCATGACAGGAGTCATGGGCAGTGGCGGGAATGTGGCGTCAGAGTAGAGCGTGCGACTCGACAGATGCAAGGGAGATGCCTCTCCTCGATTCTTGCCCCGCTTGCACCACCTTCACCATACTTTCCACCTAGCTGACCAACCCTCTGGTTTTCTCTAGAAATCTCTCATGTGCACGGAAGCACACAAGGAATTGTGGACGACCCATTGGCACAGCCTTCGCATTGTCACGGACCCATCGCTACTGAGCTATTACGTCCCCCTTCATCGGAGTTCTGTTCTCCTAAGGGGAGGCCATCTAATGACGAATAATCCCTCCAGCGGAAAAAAAAACTTCTGGCGTTGACGCACCACCATCGTCATGTCTCGGTTAAGAAATAGCAACGGTGACAGTTTACCAGTTTACCGTTCACTACAATTGTCGCTCATACAATGAATTTACCCTTTAGACTAGTTGGAAAAGCGGGTAACCTAGCGAGTACCAGTTTGGAATTGAACTCTAGCTCCAGGAGGAGGCGCTACCGTGACCACATAACAAGGTGCTGCCACTGGCATTCGGTCGCAACTGCGAAATGAACGTCCCAAATGATGGCGTGCGACTAGGAGTACCCCTGCCCAGTGCGGTGTTGCTGTCTTCAATTTTTTTTCAAGAAAACAAATGTGCACAACAGGTTCAGCGGCAGATACGCGGTGAGGCGCCTATGCACTT
This sequence comes from Lactarius pseudohatsudake, assembly GCA_021525015.1. Classification (NCBI taxonomy): domain Eukaryota; kingdom Fungi; phylum Basidiomycota; class Agaricomycetes; order Russulales; family Russulaceae; genus Lactarius; species Lactarius pseudohatsudake. The sequence continues at coordinate 27,406 of JAKELH010000619.1, read as the reverse complement.
CAAAATCTTATAACCCACACGACCGGCATGGGTGTAGGCCTATTCATACTCACCCTCCGATTGTGTCTCCATATCCTAAAATGTCTTCAATCCCCCCATGCGCGAGCCCTCACCTCTTAAAGGATGCGGATATGCTGAGCCCTCATGGGAGAACCTTTGCGACACATTCTCGGGTGAGGAGACCCTTTACGTCCAGGGATTCGAACTCGCTGACGCTGGCGTATCTAGGCCGTCGGTACTGCCATACAATTACAGTTCGGATCCGTTTTGCATCAGCAGCGACCACGTGGTTCGCCATACGACGAAGCATGCGAGGCCCAGTTCTCACCCCTGGGCCCCGAAGCCACGTCGTTTACAGATACCCAGAAGGCCGAGCCGCCCAAGCATGGTAATGCGTTTGGTGGAAAGCAGTACGGCTGTGGACCTTGCAAAATGACGTTCAAACGGCTTCAAGATATCATGCGACATGTCAGGGACATACACGACCCGCCGCGCCAATGCCCTCTCTGCCACTATCAGTGGACTCGTGCCTACAAAATAAAAGCCCATCTTCTGAAGGCTCACAGCGACGAACTCTGCCCAGCAGTCACGGCAGGGATCCACGACCTCCGGGGCCACGATATGGTCAAGTTCATTGATACCTACGAACTACTTCGCAGCTTTGAGACACCAGATATAGTGAAATCATTATCAAAGGTTATTCTCTGACTGAGTGGATTTACGTTGACACTTACTTACTGTACTAATGCGCGCTCATCGATCTACCTACCCTATTATATCACCGTCTTAATGTCTGTTTTACAGTAGACTTGGTTGTTGCACGCGTACGTACTGTGTATATAATGTGCTATAATATAACATACCTCCTTGTTCTCAGATTCCCTTCGCGTGTCATCACAAGTCATCACCCCATAACTTAAGTTAATGCGTTGATGCACACTTGTCTCGCGTCGCTGTACATGTCCAGTCCATTGGCGCTTATATTACACCGAAGGTGTGTAAATACTGGATATGTGCTGCTTCGAGAGTATGGAAGTTGTCTCGGGAAAGATATAGAGGATTAGAGGACAGAGGAGGTGACCGACGAGGGCAAAAACTTGAAGATAGGTGATGCATACGACGGCTGATTGGATAGGGTGCAAGGCGCTTCGGAGGTGGTGATGTGTGGAGACGGGTGAAGAAGTCAAGCAGAGGTGTACGATGGCGATCGTTGATCGATAGCGGCCGTAGGTTTATTGTCCAGACGACACTCCTCCACTTCAAAGAGCAACCCTTTGCGTCTTGGATTACCACTTCGCTTCTCGACTCAGACTGGCTAGCGCGATCAGGCCGTCTGATATATCACAGTGCACGGAGCAGACACAGTGGCCGGTACTCATTTTTGATGAACAGGGGCAGTTGCAGTCGAGCGGGTCATTATACTGTAAGGAAGACACCTAAGTTGCGTGCGGCAACTCAAGCCACAGGCAAGCCTGAGGCGAGACCAAAGAAATTGTGAAACAGTCTTGGGACAACTTGCACCCAGAGTAGGTTGCCAAGTTCGCTATGTCGCTGGTCGCAGTCGCACAAGGAGGAAAAAGAGTACCCAGCTCACCCACAGGTTTTTTTAACACGAAGGCCAGGCTCCTTCAACCGCTTGAGTATTATAGCCATCGTACTTATTCCCATGGGAATCGGGGGCAATGCATGATAGGCGAAACCAAACCGGTATCAACTGTAGCGAGCCGGCTGCCCCCGCGCCCGAGTGCTGATGCTAGCGCTGATACAGCCTGAGTATGCCTACTGTACTCCCTGGCCCCTGAAAACATCGAATTTGCAGTTCACAGTCTCATCCCTTTCCATGATCTCCGCGCTCGCCCCCTTCCCGCGCTTCGCTGAATTCCCGCGCTGTGAGCGCACACCCAAACCTTCCTTGTACATACGGTGTCCTATGTGTTTCGGTTGTCCCCTGATCCCTAGCTTACTGTAGCCGGATTCCTACTCCTTCTGCATATATTTCATGCACTGACAACTTTCACAACAAGAGGGGATCTCCCCTGTGTTCCAACTTCAGAGCGCTCAGTGTAGCTCATAGTTTGCACCCCCAAGCTTGCCGCACTCGCGCGCGGCCGGAGCGACTCAACTGCGACGCATCTCCCGACCCTGGCAGCTACATCTGCGAAGTTACGCGCTGCGCGGAAGCGTGAGCGATCGCTTCCCTCTCCTTCGACCTCCATGCACTGTTTCTATTCCGGTTCGCCACACGTGCGGGCGGCAATTCAACTCCGATGTGCTCGCGATCACGGCGGCCCTGTACGACATCTAGCGCCGCACGGCGCACGATGGCCTGCAAAACCGCTCATGACGCTTCACACCACCCCTGGGGTTTGTTCGGAGGTTTCCCATAGCACCGTGCTCCCAGGCTCGACACTCTGGTATCCACCGCGATTCACTCCAAGACCCTCAAATACAGGTCATCGTATCCCCCTAGCAACCAGCGTTGTCCTCTGTCAATGTGTCAACCCTGGCACATCGCTCCCTTACGGGCGCTAGCGGTCAATTTTCACGTCTGTTTCAGCGGTATAGCTGAGCGCGCACAACGCCGCGTAGAACCCGAATGCCCCACAAGGGATGATGTGTGCCATGAGCGAGAGGTAAGTAGCGCCGATCAGCAGGTTGACTGACCAGTTGGTGGCGGTGGCGAGGGAGGTCCCGATGCCGCGCACTGGGCGCACACGAGAACGCGGGCGTGCGGACGTGTTGGTTAGCAAGGCATCGCCGCAGCCGGGTCATAGGCCGTACCTTCGAGAGAGAACAGCTCGCCTTGTTGCCAGGGTACATTGCCGATGCCAGTGGCGTACGATGCGACGAAGACGATCATGGAGAAAAGCACCGCGCCTGACCAGCCATGGGAGTAACGCGTACCATCTACCAAGACGTTCCCCGTGTTTCGTGTCAGGACTGTGTCACGGGTTCTCTCAGTCTCATCTTGCCAAGAGAAAAGGGGTAAAACAATCGCGTACAGTGGAAGGCCACGCTCGCCAGAACGAGGCCAAAGACATAAGTGACCAAGTTACTGGAGCAGCACCCTCAGAAAATTGCGTGGTGCCATCTCAAGACTTGCAACGCTAGTACTCGACCCTACAGATCCTCGCAAGATCTGGGGCTATTTTGACAACCCGAAGTTCCTAAGCCTCGTGTTTCAGATCGCAAGAGAAGAAGAGAGCGTTGCTCGGAGGTGCTGTGGAAGACAGCGTGCAGGTTTAGCGATCTCGCACACATCTAAGATGACTTCAGGGCAGAAATCATCGCTCGATACTCGGGAGCCATATTGGTGCGTGAATGGTCACTCATGGACTTTGACACTCGTCGCGGATCACGCGTACACACAGATCCTTTGAAACGGAAATTAGAGAATACTACCACGGCTTCCTTATCGTGTCGCGCTTCCCCGTCGCCATGGACCGCATTTCCACGCATATGCAAGCGCGCCAGTTTGTAGAAAGCCGCACTCAGCGCTCTCCGTGGCTGACTCGAGCGGTAGTTCCCAGATTGCTTCCTGGATAGTCCGTACGACTTAGAGGCGAGTGATGAACCCACACTATATTCCCTCAGTCGTCACTGTCAATTTGATCACACTTGGTGGCACTGGGGGCCCAGGCTTGGATGCGAGTTTGTAACCTACTATAGAAACGACCCTCCAATAGAACACATCTTCGTTGACGTGTTCCTTGGCCTTCGCCAATGGCCTTGCTGGGGATGTGGCTGAGAGCGCGCGGAACGCCGTGTTGAGCTGTTAAGTTGTTGGGTATTGGTGACGAATCATGGGAAAATCGGGTTGCAGAGCTATCCAGATCAATGTCGTATGCCCAGACCCACGCATAGAGGTGTGGCTTCTATCAATCAAACAGGCGTTCCGTGGCATCTCGGATGGCCAATGACACAGCCTCGAATTGGCCGTGTTCGAACTAGAGTCATGCGGCGCAGTCGACGAGCGGAAAGTTCTTAGTGCTGTCTTTGTCGATGTGGTCTTCAAACTGAAGGCACCAAGGGAGGCTTGTGCGAGATTGGCATGTGCCAAGTGAAGGACGATGTGATAGCGCGAGGGATCCTCGCTCGCTCTAGCAAGGCAATCCGTTGTCAGGAACTTTAAAGTGGGCAAACTGAAGTTACCGAACGATTCGAGGCCCATTGACGTTGGTGACAGCGACGAGACTGGGGCATGCAGAAAGTACGGCTTCTTCCGCATTGCCAAGTCGCCAGCCTGTATTGAACTGTGGAGACGCTCCTACCTCGAATCGGACTGCTAGAATCTCTGCAAGCTCCTCAATGCGATAACAGACGCTACCTAACGTGATTCGAAGAGCTGGTGCGCAAACTGTCGCTTCACTTTGTCGATCCTAAGTGACATGTGTTCCCATGTTTGATCCAGCGTTTCTGGAAAGTGGTCCAAAATACCATGGATACTTGCAGGGAAGCATCGGCGCGAGATGTCCAACATGCAGTAAACCCATCTGAACCTGCAGCATTTATCAAGTGACAGCCCAGGGAAACCATTGGGGGAAATTGCTCACATGCTGTCTGCTTCTTCTGAGAGTGTTACAGTTGGTTTTTCACTGATCCCCAAGCCCGGTCAAGGGCCCAGTGCCTGGCCGTGACATGAATGGTGTGGGTCATAGATAGATATGTGGATAATTCAATGTTCGTTGTGTGTTCAGTGCAACCCAAGGCTGGACCAAGACGTTTCGGCTGCTCGATGTTCATTCTAAACATCCACTTGTATACTTACAGTACATCTCATACCACTTTGCTTTTTGCTCCACACGCGAAGGCCTGACTCGGCCTGCTTGAAAGCTTGAAGCTTCCCAGCCAGAAATCGGTCGAACGAGGTATAATTAGATAAAATGTAAGAGATCATTCGACATAATTTATCCTAATTATATAATTTGAACTGTGCTTCTATTTTTTTGAGTCACATAGAAAAAAAAAGAATATGATCGAACCGTTCTATATTTTAGTTACGCAAATTACTAATGTAATCGAATCTCGTCGAACCTTATTTGGCAACTCATATCTAATCTTATCAAATGCGGTCGAATGGCCTCGAATTTTCGAAATTCGAAATCATTTGTTTTAATTCATCAAAAAGTCCATTTCTCGAATGCGATCGAATACAATCGAACTACAGTATTTTTATTACAGTACGAATCCTATCGAATCACCTGCGCACCAGTGCGCATTACCTGTACCCTCGCGTCTGAGTCGCAAGTCGACTCGGAGTCGCGCCTTCAGTCCAGCGTCGCTTAGGACCGACCTGTAGACTTTCCCTAGCAAAATATTCAGCCCGGTTCGCAGAAGACAGCATAGTAACGCACCTTTGCCAATGCCTTTGCATCGGTCTCCTTGTGCTTGTAGGCCTGTATGTACATATGTCTTGAGCTTTGTATCATCGTGCACAGTGAAAGGGGAACTCACCGCCTTGGATCCCGGGTCCAGAGTGTCCCAATGTCTGGCGAATTCGCCCTTGGTTCCCTCGGGATGTGAGACGCATCAGTCTCTAGCGCATATGTTCCTAGTGAATGCGTCAGTGATGCCATAAGAGTGTGTGGAGACACCCACCTTGCGGTAATTGCGCCCCCCGGTATCATCTTACCCTTGCCCGTGTATTTCTTTGGCGTCTTTGACGTCTTCTTTTCTTCCCCAGTCCCCGACGAGGGCATTGTGCTTGAGCTGTGTGACACGTCCGAAGTTGAGGGCGGGACAAGAGAAGCGTTGGGAGGAGGGGCAGGGGCAGGGCGTAGATCCGCGGGTGTGCCTGGACTGATCTGCGTGCCCGTTGACCCAGGTATGTGGGGCTCGATGGCAGGTGGCGACGGCGGCGGGGTGCCAGAAGAGGGCCTTGTCGGGGTTTCGATGGCAGGGGACGGTGTGGTTGGCGCGACTAGGGAAGGGCCTGGTTCGGGTGCCATGGAGTCAGAAGATAGAGGGGGAGATGTCCCGCGGCCAACTGCCTGCATGCCCCCCAGGTTGCTGTTGCCGGGAAGTTTGGCAACGCTTGAGACTGGTGTTGGCGGTGGTATTTCTTCGGGTACCCGATTGAGGACGGCGAATGGCGTTGCGTCCAGGGTGTCGAATATGTCTGCACTGTGATAGAGTAAGATAGACACGAATGGGATGAGCGAAACCGATACTTACAGTGGGTCGATCGGGATGATCGCCTTTGGCATGCTCACGGCATCGCCGTCGTTTGACTCGCAATCCGACGTGGGACCCGGGGAGGGGTCGCTCTTCGCGGCTCTATGCCGCTTCGCAGTCGGCTCTTCATTTGGGTCATCTTCGCTTTTGATGGCTCGCTTCTTGCTAGTGACCTGGCCAGTGACAAACCTCCCGTGCCATTGAGAGTATATCGCAGTAGCGATTGCTTGAGACTTCCAATGATTGTCGCAAAGTCGGAGTACGTAGAATTTTGACTCCATTTCGAAATGAAAGTTCTCGCGAATAGTCATCGACGCGTCGCCCCACTTTGGCGGGGCAATATGTCGGGTGTTGAGTTCGACCCATAGCGAGCGCGCGAACGAGCGCATATTGGCTGCAACGTTGCCAGTGATTGGAGTGCCATCGGCGTTTTCGATATATTGCATCATGACGTTTTCGCCCTTAGCAGCTCTTGCACCGCCTCGCTGACCGCTTGAGCTCGCCAGTACCGCCGAGTCCTTCCCTTCGTCGTCGTGGGTCCTCCATGCGCGTCTCCTCCAATATTTCACGAGGGGGAATTCAGATGGCACCAGTCCCCAGGAAGGGTGCCGAGAACCAGCGCTACCTGGGTCGGTTTGCGGATCTTCCGAAGCTTGCGTGGATCTCTGGATGGGCTCCACTTCGCGCGCTTGTAATTTTTTGGACGTTTCCAGGTGCGCCTCAAGGAGGCGCCCATGTGACCTCACGAGCTCCTCGTGGGTGACCCTGGGTGATTTATTATAGTAATAACCTTTGCAAAAACAGAGTTGATATACTTACCGAAGGCTCTCGTAGTCATGCGTGACTTGGCGTAACCTAGTATCACTTTGTTGACATAGTTGTCGGAGCCTCGTATATGCGGGGGATTCTTGCCCCGCGAGTGGGATTGGCGCCCCGGTACCATATCCGGATCCAAAGGTGGGTAAAAGTGGTGCCAAAGGGGTCGCGTCCATATGTGGCGTTGGCAGTGCGCCTGTCACACCTACGCCCGTTGCGTTGCCGGACATCATGAAGTCGTTCCTGTCCATGAGCATGTCGGTGAAACTGAATGCAGAGGGCTGCATTGTAGGGATGGAGGGCGAGCTAGGTGGTGGCATGAGGCAAAGAGTGACTTGTGCGTTTTCTTTTGGGGAGGAGTCGAGTTCTCCCAACGACGCAAAGTCGTTGGGGTAATTCCATTGTATCCATGTGCAGTCAGTGTAGCTAGCTGGGTAGACCGAGCACAAATATGAGAATCATACTACCATTTTGGGGTTGCTGAAACTGGTTGCTTTGGGACGCCTTCCAAATAGGGGTCTGGGCACGGTTGGAACGCGCGGCGCGGATTCGCGCCGACTCCATTCGGTTTACCGGATTTGGATAATAGCAAGTTAAATGCACACGAGTGAGCCGACCAACAAGCGTAGTGCATTACTCCATTTCCACCCTTCGTATGTATTTACCTAGAAATACACTACGTAGATGTAGTGTTATACGACATTTCTCCCTAGTTCCCAGCATCCGCGGCCACATTTTATTCGCCTGACATGTCCTCCTCGACGCCTGACATCAAGGCGACGTCAAGGCCAGGCTTCTCAACTAGAAAGTGGCGGTCCTCAGCTGGTCGGCCGTCTATTGACGGGCTATGGGGGATCATGGCAACGACCGACTGAATGGCTTTGACATCGATGAACTTGAGTGCGCCATCTCCTAGATACTTACAAGACCAGAGTGTCTTCATGGAAATCCTAAGTAGAGTCGAATCGGGTAAGGAATATAGAGAGACGAGCGCAAGAGCTCTGTCTCCTTCTTCGTGACGGACATGGATGAAGAAGTATACCTCAGCGATGCGGATTTCATCGCCGAGGAGAAGCTAAGATCCATGCGGTCAGTGTTTATGCACGCGGATGGAGGCGCATGACTTACCTTGACGTTCCGCGCTGTGCGTCGCTTCTCGAGGGGCTTCTGCTTCTCCTTCCAAGCACTGTAACAGTTCTGCCCAGTGGGAATTCGAAGCTTTGCCCACCTGCGTACAGCGACATCGGGTGGGGTGGAAGGGAATAGATCGCGCAGGGCATCTGCTTCGAATCTCTGAGAGTGTGTGGGGTGACGTCCCGCGCGCGTAGTAGGACGAAGCTGTCCCCGAGATCCTTAGACCCTCGAGGGAGAGAGTGGCTACGATCCTCATCGAGGTCCGGGATCATTGCTTTGAGCGCGTTGACCTGAGCACGCCGAATCCCACGTTGCGAAAGGTTGGCGAATGGGTTGGAGTGTTGTTTGATCTCCTCACCCAGATTCCCGATGGTGCGCTCGAGGGTCCATTGAGACGAGCACATCGGGGGGCCAAGTCGCACGACCTCGCGCGGTAAATGGATGACCGAATGTACACAAGGGCGCACAAAATGGATGTGCGTTTTTTGACGTTGACAGTAGATGATTTCAAATTCCTGAGCAAAGGAGCTCAGGGCCAAATGGGCTTCGCGTACATTCGCGCGACTGATCCTGTGTTGGTTCATAAGTCGGATACCATGCACGAGCTTACAGAAGTTCGAGTAATAGACCTCAGGAAGGACGCCATACAACAGACCAGGGGCCAAGCCATAGAGATACAGTAAGAACTCCCATGCTTTGTAGCCACTAGTTAGCTTCTCAGCGATGTTGCGTGGGGGACGATCGAAAGAACTCGGGAGGTAGTGTAAAGTGTCCTCCACAGACTTTCCATGCCGCTGCCAAGTATCACCTCGTAGGATGGCCCAAGTCCAAGTAGTTCTGTTGTCCGGCGCGGTACAGTCAATGGCGCCACGCCAGAGATTGATCATGAGGTCGGAGATATTCAGAGCGGCCAGATGCATGATATCCGAGCCTGCGGATCTCGGAAGTCCCAGCGTAGACGAAGGATCGACCCCAGAGAATATAGATGGTTTGGAAATACCAGTCGCAAGGCGACGGGCTTTATATTGTGTATCGTTAGGGGCCGCGACTACATTCCTGAGGTTCGCATTATAGATCTCGGCCGAGGGTCTTGGGAGAGACCGGATATCGACATCAGCGTGCATGCAACCGTCAATACTATAATCATTCGGCTTCAAGAGCGCAGGGAAGTAATGTTTCCCATTCGGCTCACACCGCCCAGGCAGGCCACAGTAAAGCCGACAACCGTGCTTACCATGGTAGCCTACAAGTCCAGTGATGTGCATCATTCCTGGTCCGTCGGCGGTGAGCAACGCCAAGAAGATTTTCGATCGCATTTGCCGATCCAGGGCAGAATCCCAAAGCGCGAGGCCCTCCTTTTGCAGGGCGCACAGATGATAGAGACCCGGGAGAAGGAAAGAATCTGTGTTTTTAGGGTTTCTCGGCCCAGGGATAAATCCTCCTATGAATACATGGTTCTTCTTGTACCTCAGATCGGGCAAGAGATTGAACAAGACCCATATGTAGATCCAACACGCGGACGCCTTTTTCGCGTATAACTGGGCCCCGTCGATTGAGAACATGAGCACGATGTTGTCCTCGCCGATGCGCCCGTCCTGGAACGCCTCGATTATGTCGGAGCCGTGCAAGACATCACTATAGACCTCCAGGCAGCCACGCTGATCTAGTTTGGCTAGGACCCTGGATCTCTCCTCACGGAGGTAATGAGCGCGCCTTGCGCTCTCGGGATCATGGTATAACGCTTGCAGTTGAGGCCCGATCGGGATGGTGTGAAACTCCTGCCGGGGAATTTTCTCTGTCCCCGAGCTAGCCTCTAAGCGAAATTGGTCGTATCTAGCTTCTGAGCACATCGGACAAGAGTCGAGCTCAGAGAACGGGCCAGTGTACGCAATACAAGAATTGATGCACATGTCGTGCACAATCGACTCTATTCCCGTGAGCTCAGCTATTAGTCGCTTAGTTTTATAATACGATTGCAGTGAGGTGTTTGGGTGGCGACGAAGAGAGGCTGCACGATTGGCCTCGTATGTCGCCTCTGAGGGATTGGCTAGATAAAGATCTATTGCATATCGACTGTCCTCGTCGATCAATTGTGCGGGCTGGTCGTGCGAAGGACTACGTAGCCGATCAAGTGCCTCAGCGGACAACCCGCTGATGGGGTCGTCCAGGGACACCGACCGGAGCACTTCAATAAAGTCTGCGGCGAGTCTGAGATCTTCCAGGCGAATCAGTCCCTGGTCTAGGAGATCCCCAACTGAACCCGAAGGATCAGGTAAATCTGGCAACGGAAGGTTCGACGGGGGGGCTTCAGGACCAGTCTCTGCAGGACCAGTCTCTCTAGGTGTATCTTGTGGCCCGGACCCAAGATTATCGTCGGTTCCCAGATCGCCCAGACTGTCGCCAGCAGCACTAGATGGCGGCCCTATATCATTAAGACCACTTGGTTCATCCGGGGGATCTGGTGTCGTATCTGTGGGCTCCTATGAATGTACCGTGAGCAATGTATTTTATCGCGCGTGAAGTGGTACTCTACGGGTGAAGTGGCGTTGTCTTGGGCATTGTTCTCAGACACCCGTGGACGTTTGTTCGAAGGACCAGCAACATGTAGGTCGGCATGCCTGCGGGGATTACTTGACGAGGGGGATGTCCCCGTGCTTGGAGGTTCTAGGCCATCCAGGAAAGCTTGGAAATGTGGGGTAAATTGCGCCAATGGATTGCGAAATTTCTTGTGACCGTAGAATGTTGTACGCGATACCTCATTTCGCTGGCCCTTGCACCTTGCTTCGCAATCACAATAGTATATTCTTGCTGGACCGGACATATACGGCGAACTTACACAGGCGGGCGAGGGGGACGTGCAACCAGCGACCAGAACCTTGACCAGAACGTGGATATTCGCAACTTAACTTGCTTGTATGCGACTGCCTTACGAGCGCGCCGGTTTAGATCGAATTCCATTCTATTCCATTCTACCAGATTCGCCATGAAACTTCTCAGGCGAATATTTCATTCGATTATTTAGAATACATTAGACATTTCGACTTGGAATTCGACTTATTTTCTAGGATATTTGTCACGGTTCGATAAGATTTGTAATACGTATTTCTGGCTCGATCCAGTTCAATGCATTTTTGGCTGGGCTTGAAGCCTCCTGTGACGGCCCGGGGTTCCCATCAACCGCCAAACCGCCAAACGACCGGTCTGACCAATCAGTCCATCCTAAATTGGGGTGTGGTAATTGTGCGATGTTCGGGTGCGATGGTTCGGATGTCCAATGGTACTTAACCGGCTCAACCGCCTACTCCACCTGCTTTCCGCTTCCTATGTGGCTATGCTTAGTGCAAGTGCGACGAGGTTATGTAAGACGTCGCACGTGAGTGCGCGCGCCGAGACGTTGAGAAATAGATGAAGTCGAGATTTATCGAGGGATTCAAAGCTTAGAGGAATTCGGACGGATTTCGAGAACAACGATAATAACATTGAGTCCAAGCACCATACATTTTATACTAAGACCAGTAGCAGAATTTGTATAGTAAGAGTCAGTCAGAATCACGGGGGATCAAGGAGAGTATGAACGCGTCGTCAAGATGCGAGGTCAAGTGGTAAGGATCGAGGTGTAAGGTCGTAACGACAAGGCATGTGAATAGTATGTAACAAAGACCGAGGCCGGAAACGAAGGTGATGGGAATCGAGGTGGCGAGGTGTGGAATGGTATAAGGCGTCGCCCTTGTGACGTCGGGCTCGGCGTGCTCGCGCTTGATCGGGAAACACATCCTGAAGTTGATGGTTATGAGTCTATGTGGTAATTGAGGCAAACGGGGGAATGAGAATAGACCGCTAGGGCCCAAGTCCAAAGATTAGAGCTGTGGGCCGCCCGCGTTGAGGCGGGACGAACGCCCTGGGCCACCGGCCCGATCCGGTCCTGCCGAGATCCTAGTGCTGGCGGCTCCCCCGCAAGTCGGGCTCACAGCGCAGTTCAGCAATGCTTTCATTCGCGGCGTTGCGCTCTTTACTTCACCAACAGGATTACCCATGCATTGAGTTGCCTCTCGCTTCTCGGAAGTCGGTTTGCTGACATGACTGGGGACAGACAGACCTGTGGCACAGACGTTCTATAAGGAGAGTCAGGATGTATGGCATGGGAATTAGTGCCTTTCGTAAGCCAGTGTATTGTTTTCACCGGAACATTAGCTGAGTGGTTCAGGTCGTCGACAAGATAAGCTGTGGACGTTACAACCACGCGCCATCATGCGCGCCAGGAGTGTATCAGTCACTAAGTGGTACCTGATAATTCACCTCCGACCCAATCGTTATACGTTCGAGTTTCACTCGTTGAAGGACGCAACAAAGTCGATTATGATCGAATGACGGTGGAGGTGTTGTTACATTGCGCGTCCAACCCTGGTCCCCTCCAACAGACGTGAGTCTAAGTACGTGCGTGACAGGAGTGGGCAGTGGCGGGAATGCGGCGTCTGAGCAGATCATGCGACAACCGGCAGGTACGAGGACGTCTGCTTAGCTTTAGTCTCACTCTCGTGTCACCTTTGGTCCTACTTCTATCTAGCTGGCCAACCCTCTGTTTTTCTCTAGTTTTCAAGTGCGCGGAAGCGGACACAAGGGATTGTAGGTGTCCCACGTATCACCGACCCATCGTCACTGGTCATTGTCGAGCTTTCTGCTCTCACTGGGATGGTGCCGTCTGACAACAAGCGATCCCGTGTGAATGCCTCGCCGTCATCAAATCTGCGATTTCCGGTCGAGAAATGGCGCTGGTGTGTTTACCGTTTCCTACACTATTGTCGCTCTTAATATATGGGGCAGTTGGAAAATCGGGTAACCTAGAGAATGCCAACTGTCCAGTCTGGAACTGGGCTCTATCTCCAGGAGGGCACCCGCCACCACACGGCGTGCCATTCCACTGAAACCCGCGAAGTGATTGCCCTATGGTGCGCACTCGGATATCCCCCAACGGAGCATCCTAGAAAAGCCCCCTGCCGCCTGCGGTGCTACTGTCTTTTATTTTTATTTTTCGTTTTTTGAAACAAACGTGCGAAGCGCGGACAATGCAGAGGCGGATACGCGACGAGGCGCCGATGTACTTCAGATTCTTAAAACATTCGCAGCCGGCATGGGTGTAGGCCTACTTGTTCTCGCCCATCCCCCATCGTCTGCATATCTCGAAATGTCTTCAATCACACCAGGCGCGAGCTCTCACCTCTGGGGATTGAGGAATGTGCATATGCTGAGCCCTTATGGGAGAACCTTTGTGACACATTCTCGAGTGAGGGGGCCCATCACGTCCAGGCATTCGAATTCACTGACGCAAGCATATCTAGGCCGTCAATGCTGCCATACAATCCAGACCCGTGTTGGCCACTGCGGATCAGCAGCGACCACCTGGTTCGCCACACGAAGCAAGCACTGGCACAGCTCAGGCTGCTCAGCAGCTTTGGAATCCGCAAGCGCACCCCGGCAAAGCGGCCCGATTTTCACCCTCCGTGACCACGGCATTTACAAACGCCCAGAAGGCCGAGCTGCCCGGGAAGGGCAGTGTGGGAAGCCAGTACGGCTGTGATCTTTGCAAAAAAGCGTTCAAACGGCGTCAAGAACTTATGCGACATGTTAGGGACGTACACGGACCGCCGCGCCAGTGCCCACTCTGTCCCTATGGGTGGACCCGTGCCTACAAGATAAAAGCACACCTTCTGAAGGTTCACAGCGACGAGCTCTGCCCAGTGGTCGCGTTAGGCCTCCGCGTCCTCCGGGGCCATGATGTGGTCGAATTCATTGATGCCCACGAACTGCTACGCGGCTTTGAGACACCAGAATAGTGGAATTGTGGCAAAGTTGTTCTCTTACTAATAACTAGATTTGACCCATTTACTCTGTTTCACAGTAGACTTGGCTGTTGCACGCAAGGTTGCACACGTATGTAAGTTACTGTATGGATAATGTACTAGAATCACCCTAATTATCTTGTTCTCGCGGATTCCCTTGGCGTGGCATCACAAGCTGCCCGCTTGTCTCGCAACTTTCGCGGCTAATAATTCAGTGTGCTTCAATGGAGCCGAGGGATTCAATTCGATTGGCCATGTCATGGTCGCGCAAGGAGAAAAAAATTACCTCCTATAGTTTGTTTCTCCTCCCACATGTTTTTTTGACACGACTTATGCGCGCAAGGCGACAGGTACAGTAAGGCCAGCCAGTTGGGCTCCTTCAGCCGCTTACGAAAACCGGGGCAATGATGCATGATCGGCGAAATACAAAAGCTAAACCAGCCTTGACTGGAAACTAACCGAAGTCAACGCTTACACCTAGCGCCGCGCGCCGCACGGAAGTATGAGTGACCGCTTCCACTCTTTCGACCACTTGGGTCCATACCCTTCATTCCTGGGAGTTTTCCGACACTCAAGTGCGACGGGTTTAGCCGCCCTTCCAGGACCCTCGAATACGGATCGTTGTATTTCCCCTAGCAACCAGCGGTGCCTTCTGTCAACCCGGCCTTATACGGCCGCCAGCGGTTAATTTTCACAACTTTTTCAGCTACAAGTGCCCCTCTGCAGAAGTGACCCAATTCAGTAACACCCTCCGACATTGCGGTGCAAGACTTGCCATGCCGGCTCAAGGGGTGTGCTGGTCCTCGACCACCAATTCCCGCTAGATCTGGCGCTATTTTGAGACCTGGAGTCCCTGTTTTTACTGTGTTTCAGACCCGCAAGAGAAGAAGTGCCAGTGAGCAGCAACTATCTGAGTATTGCATTGGAAAGGCTGTGGAAGACAGCGTGTGGATTCAACGATCCTGCATGCTTCTACAGTATAAGGACATCAAGGCAGAGATCGTCGCTCTACATCCGAAAGCCACCATAGCGGTGCATAAATGGTCACCGGTCACCCACGGGCTTCGACGGGCTTGTTGTGATCACGCGTGCACAACTACCACGGCTTCCTTATCATGTCGCATGTTCTCATCTCCATGGGGTCGCATTTCCGCACAGATGCAGGCGCACCAGTTTCCAGTAAGCTTTGAGCCGCACCTAGCTAACGCCGTTTGTGCCCGACTCGAGCGGAAGTTCCCAGATCACTTCCTAGATGACTCGGATCCGTACGAGTTAGAGGGGAGTAACGACACCGCAGTATATTCCCTTGCGTGGCAGTGTGCCGTGCCCCTCGTACAACCGCCGCGCGAGGTTCCGCCGTTTTTTATACCAGCGCCAACGATACCCTCCGGCCCCCGCCGCTAGCACTGGCAGTCCATGTATTTCCGCTTGCTTCATGGTTCCCCTTTCCCATGCAAGCAGACCCGACCCCTGCCGCGGCGCTTGACGTGCTTGCTGAAAGAAGTGATACCGGCTAACGCAGAGTTACACGCATCAGAATCCGACGCCGTGCAAAGCCAAGCGGGGTGACAAGGTTCTGCGGAAGCGCCGCACACCTTGAGGAGGAATACGAAGTAGTGGACAAGCATACCCTTGCCGAGAAATACAGGTGCAATGTGTTTTGCTGCAAGATGTAGTGTTTCCTCCAGCAAAAGGTCCAACTTTTAGCTCGGTAATTGAAGCGGACTCTGTAATGTGATGTGGGTCAGGCCGTGTGTCAATTGCCTATGTGGGTCACCGTGATTAGTCAACGTGCCGGTCTAGGTAGACCTGTCGGCGACTATGTATAAAATGCGCCCTTTTAAAGTAACCAGGGTTCGACTGTGCAACCTCTTCGATAGTTCACCAGCTCGCCGTTTCAATGTCTTCAAATTCCCCACCGTCCATCGAGGTAACAGAGCCTCCGAGGAGGTTTCCATCCGGGTATGCAGACGGCGTCCGTCCGAGCCATCACGTGAACGATAGCAAGACCAGATTTACGAATCCCTGGCCGTCGTTCAGGTACTAGATTCCCGAACTCTGTCCAGTGTGGCTATGGTCCATTGATATGCCCTCGTAGGATACAGACGTTCTCTCAATGGGTATCCGTGCGTGACTTCACTCAGAACATTGGCTACTTCATCGGGGTCTTAGATTTCACCTAGTTCTTTTTCGCCACGACCCTACGGTCACCCAATATACCTCAAGACGTAAAGTCCTCTATCCCAATACAGACTCCTACATGGGGTACCGAGAGTGGAAAGGAGGATAGTGCCAAGGCCACTTGGTTAGGGTGCGGTACCATTCGACGGACACAAGTGCAGGCTGATAACTAACCGCATTTCTACAGCCATGCGTGCTACCTTGTTGAGCTCCCCACCCCCCCTGGCGCAGCACGTGGAGTTCGTGTCATTTTCGATCCTGTATTCTCGAACCGCTGTTCGCCATTTCAATGGCTAGGACCTGCGCGCTACACTGGTAGGGGCTTGCAGACCTCCCCGTATTGTCGTCTCACTCCACAATTTTCCAGATACGCCCTGCAAAGTTGAAGAGATCCCTGCAGTCGATGCAATTGTGCTTTCTGTACGTCGATTTTTTCGAATGACTTACGTATTGATTACCGAATCGCTGGTTCTTTTGTTAGCACAATCATTATGACCAGTACGTTCTTGTCGTTTGTCGTTCCAATGAAACACTCACGACTCGTTTACCCAGCACCGATATACCGACACTTCGCGCCTTACTTGCAAATCCTTCATCTTCCGCGCAGGTTTTTGTAGCTCTGAACAATGCGAACTACCTTTCCAAGGCTCTTCCCACCCCGCTCTCTCGCATCCACGAGCTCGATTGGTGGGACGAACGTCTCTTGCGCGTTTCCCTTCCTTCAAAACACGCCAACGGTGCCGCCGTAGATGCTGAAGTGCGGCTGTCCTGCACACCGTCGCAACACGTCTCGGGCCGTACGGCGTCTGATCGGTGGCATGCGCTCTGGGCGGCATGGGTCGTGGATGACCTCCGCTCAAACAAGAAAGTGTATTTTGCCGGCGATACCGGATACCGTACCGTGCGCGACGGGGAAGACGAAGACAAGGTACCCACTTGCCCTGCCTTCGCCGAGGCTGGCGAACGCTTTGGTGGCTTTAACTTGGCATTGTTGCCCATAGGGTGCACATCATATCTCGCTTTTGCTATTCCATTGACTGCGTATGTTGACGACCTGTCCTGCTTGCTGCCGTAGAGCATACCAGCCGCGCGCCGTCATGTCGAATATGCATGCCTCCCCCGCGGACGCAGTGCGGATATTCAAGGACCTGAAGGCCAAGAAGGCTCTTGCTATGCATTGGGGGTGAGTCAATGAGCCACCTCTCTGTCTGCGCCTCGGTTGAGCGCGATTCAGAACTTGGGTCTTAACTACAGAACCCGTCCTCGAACCCCCCGCTCTTCTTAGGAAAGAATGCGAGAAGGCGGGTGTTGGTCCAGACGAGTTCCTCATTCCTGCACTCGGAGAGACATTTCTCTTCTAGGCCATAGGCGAACGCTCCTAGGACATTCACGTAATGTAACTTAGCTTCGATTTTACCGTTGTGCGACTGCAGCCATGTCCAATTCTTTCGAGATTCAATGGCGACACAAGTCTTGTTTTTTTTTAAATACATTTTTGTGCACCCGAGGGAAGATTACCCTAGCATTACACTTTTAATAAACTACGCGTCCATGTTTCTCCGCTTTCCAGGGTTCTATCCTTCCATCTTAAATCACAAGTCTTGTCCCAAGAGCCATCTAGCGCGCTGGGTTTTTAATAACTTTTTATCTCGTCCCCGTAATTCAGAAGAATAACATTCGCCGAAAGGTAACGGCCGACAAGAGAAAAGCCACAAACTCTATTCCTACAATGCAGTGAACGCTGGAGCATAAGTGTCACGGTAGATGTGTACAGTTAGTAATATCGTGTCGATAGCACATGCCTAGGAGTGAGATTGAGGCACGGACATGGACACGGGTATAGGTATACACCGGGGGGGCGCCCCCGTGTTAAGGGGACACCTGGCGGAGACGTTCAAGTAAGGGTTCAACAAGTTGGAGAACCCCACCTGTCTCTGCCTTTTGTATCAATGCCCGGACTTGATCCTCCAAACCATTTACGCGCGAGCCGATATCCACCTCCATCAGAATGGCGAGGGTATCTAGAATAGCTATAATTTCCTTCTTTGTTACCCCACGTACCGAGTGCGCCCCGCACACCCCGTCCACAAACGATTCTAGGTTCATGGAATCCACCTCTGCGGGGTTGCCTAAGGATCTGGATATCACATCCGACGACGGCTTGTGAAAGACAGCTGTTAGCCAGGAAAGTTCTCCGTCCCCCGGGGTGCGTCGAGGTCCTGGCCCTCCTATGTCACGTAAGATCCGTCTCGCCAACAGCGCACATATACAACGCGCACTGACGCGGATCGCGGTGCCCTGCTCCGACCAAAGGACGCGCATCATTCCCAGCTCCGCAAAGTTGATTCGGATGCTATCCAGTACCAATTTGCCGGACTGATCCAGTGGAGCTACGTTGAAGGCCTTGAGACCTCGATAGATAGCGTCGAGGCATGTGAGCAGGCGATACTGGGCATCGGGCGTGAGACTGACGGTACCAGGGAGGCACGTCCACAGTAAGTCGCGGAGACGGCGGCTAAAGGAGGAACTGAATTGCGAGTCGGGACGTTGCAGCAGTCTTGTGACCGTGTCTCCCGGGAGGGTGGAAACGAATTTCTGGAATACGATATCTTCACTGAGATCTAGAACAAGAAGAAACCATTCGAGTGCAAGCAGATCCCGATCTTCTGGGGAATCTTGCGCTCTATTCGCAACGCTTTTTCTTAGCCCGTCTTTGCGTTGCTGATCGTGGTTTCTCGCATAAATTTCGAATTTCTCCCTCCAGGTGGGAACGCGCCGCTGGTGGACTCGGGCCTCGACCCAGAGAAAGAGAGCCACGGAGTAGTGCACCACAGTGTGCCACACATACCACGAAAGGTTGGACAACGGGGTGCGATATGGACAGTCAAGATACACACAGGGAAGGATAGTCGGCACGATATACGCAATGATAGAGACCCCGACGGAGACGGTGGTGATGGTGGCAACCTCAGGCTTCCGTGTGACGGTGAAGAGGAACACGACCAAGCCGGTGAAGAACATGAACATTGCGAGGTGAAGGAGTGTGAAAATTAATTCCACCACATTGGACATGGGGATAGGTTTGAGGCCAAGGTGGAGGAAATATTGGACTCGGGCCCGTTCGCGAGGTGTTGTACCGAGGAGTGGAAGTTGAACGTATTGTCGTGCCCATTGTTGCATCAATAATGCAAGCAATGCACATGTTAGGCTGACTATGAGGCTCAAGATCCACATAGCATTCACACACACAATCGATGTGCTAGGCGGGAAAGTTGGGTAGTCTTGCGGTCTGACGTACGTGCCGTTGGAGAGACCAGAAAGTTGTTGTGAGATCTGCTGAAGGAAGAACGCGGTTTGGTCTCCCGAGTCGGGAGACAGCTTCTGATAACTTAAAATGATAAACGCCGCAACGATCGCCGAGAAAAGACCTGTCTTTTAAACTTATTCGTCAGGGAGATATCGTAGACCGACGGAGAGATACGGACAAACACGAGGACCCCGTTCGCGTCATCTTTCCAGCCATCAGAAATGACCTTATCATGTTTTTCCGATTCGGACAGATAGATCGACCACATCTTGTCGGAGGGGTCGCTAGAAGGCGGGACCAACAGGTTGCCGGTGGCACCCATACGTCTACGGTCATGGTACCTACCCCCTTCAAGTTCTGAGAAATCCCTTGGGATTTCCACCATCTCGACGAAACCATCCATATGTACTTGCGGATACGAGGCGGCCGTTTCGTTGTGCCCACGTGGTTTGAAGTCAGAAATGCTCTGGGAGAGGGGGGGCACGCTAGAGGTACTTCTGCTTGGGTATCAGTGAGGTGTCATGCATGCGTTATTTGTATGGCGAATGGGGCGCCCAAGAGACTTCGATTCGGCTCCGGGGTCTGGAACATTGTGACCTCGAGGTTTGAAAGTATGCATGCAGGTTCCAGACAGCCTAGTGGTATAGCCTTATCAGAGGCCAGATCAAGGCGGTGAGTTGTTTCACTTCCCGAGACGGCGTGCACGTTGCAACAGCACTGCGTACAGCCAGCGGGTCGCAAGGCGGGCTGTGTCCAATGTGAATATAATTAGTCGCCAAATGTGCTGGGAACCCTGGCACGAACCTTGACTGCAATAGCACGGAACGACCCCAGTATGATAGCTGCGACTACTAGTACCTTCACTAATACAAAGTACCCACCAGGTTGAACCCCGAGACCTAATGTTATCGTGCAACTGACCTCAAGACTCGGAGGTTGCCAAATTTCCAGAAAATGTAGAGCAGGTTTGATTGTGAAGACAAAGGGCTACTCTAACGAAGTACCAAATGTCTCAGTGAAATTTCAGCGATCAGAGTCGACGACCCGTGTGTGGAAGGCGAACGAGCAATGACGCTTGAGCTGTCGAGCGCCGGAGCTGAGCTCTTCCACACGGCAGTTGGAGTTAGAGTTTTTCTCATCCGAAGGGCTCGGAGCAGTTGACTTGGACTCGGACTCGCCCGCGGGAAGATTATTGCACATTTGTTTTTTGAGGTTTTTTGTCACCTAAAAGAGAAGAAAACTGCGAAAATACTGGTTTTCGAAAAAACCTTCCACAATGGAACCCCAACCAAACAATTCGTCCGCATGTTGCCGTGGCTTGACCCAAGCGCGTTCGACGATCCATCAGCTCCCTTCTCCAAGTCCTCAAATCGCTGGCGCATCCAAGCTCCCTTTCTCCTACCCCGTTTTCATTCACCACCCATTTCTATACCTTCCTTTCTCCCCCGTTGTTTGTGCCACCCTCCCTTAGCGTGCAAAGGGGGGCATGAGAGCGAGAGGGGAGTTTTCACAAACGGCGCTCGCATAACTCTCGCATGCTGCTGTACAACATCTAACCGTGACTGACCCGGGCTTGCGTACTGTATAGCATGTGTCCATACCGCACGTTGATGCGTCCGAGCTCCGGGTAGGGTCAAGATAAGTAGAGGAGCTTTGACAGGTTCCATTTTTACAGATGCACCGCCAACTACTACACATCTAGTGGATGCGATGTCTCGTTCCTCACCTCCGGCCTCTCGTTACCGTCCCATAGTGCCTCAGATTCTTTCGTGCTCGGCTCGATGTCAGACATGACCTCTTCTGGTTTTGGTAGGTCATGTGGAAGCAGGAACGGACGCGTGACAGAGAATAGGAGGACATTGAGTAGACCAGAGGAAAGGTAGACCACATCTGCAAGCACTATGACCCCGAAGGGGACATCACGGTGTGCGGAGATGCTATAGCGCACTGCTGACAACGGCAGAACCTATGACGTGGCGTTCCAGTTTAAAAGGGCACCAGAGCTGAGCTACGTTACGCCACTCACATTGAAGACGTAGACCAGCGGATAGCTGGTTGATAATATGTCGACAAGTCAACAATAGGCCTCTGGAGGAGTGTAGAAGACCTCACAAAAGTAAGCCATATGCCTCCTTGGAGGGTCCAAGAACGTTGACAGCCTCCGGTTTACACGATACGCGCATCTTCCACCCGCTTGTCGTGATGTAACCCCTCAAGTAGAGGAAAACCACTGCGTAGAGCGCGATGTTGGATATGGCAGTTGCCCACCTAAAAGCATAGTCCGTTGCCACTCGCTGAACCGGATACACGTCCCGAATCCAGCACCCTGCGTAATGTGGAATAAATCAATCCTTCTGAGACAGGGAACAGGGCTTACAATAATGTCCACCGTAGAAGCGAGACGCCCCAACGGCGGCCATGTTGACGGCCACTATAAGGCCGACTGCGCTCCAGAGGCAGGCGACGACGATAAAACTGCGGCGCAGGCTCTTCTTGCGCGCCTTCTCCTCTTCGTCAGGCTGGAGGACGACACTCGAGAAACAGAGTGTCTTGACGGTATACAGGGAAATTGTCTTGAAGACGAGTCGACCCATAACATGCACAGGTCAGGATTCGCGAGAGCGAGAACATGGGAGTGGACAACTGACCAGAGTCCTGCGACGCAACGTGTGGTGCGGGTGAGATCTCTACATTGACACCTGCGCGGATATTCGTTACTCACGAAAGCGCTGCTCCGACACCGAACAGATGCTTGATGGCACCTAGTAACGGCGATATCAATATCACTCCCACATAAGACCTCGAGATATTTTACCTTGGGCGGTGCAGAAAGGGCCAGGCTGTACAGACTACCCCATAACGGGATCAGGAGCAAGTAAACGGGGAAACTTGGATACGGACTGCGTCTGCCGCCCACTTGATATTCATCAGGCCACCTGATGCTCACAGTACTTCAATGGACTCATCCATCCCTATTACTGTCGTGACGTACCCACAGCCTGAACAAGATCCCAGCATAGCTGGTTGAGGAAGTAAACCTCAGCGGGGCCGCCAAGTCTCCATCGTACGGAAGACCCTCGGACGACACTAATGGCACTATACTTTGGAATGTTCAGCCAACTAGCAACCTTGGCGAGGTGAGCCACACACAGCAATATATGACAGAAGGCCAAGGACAGCACACGCAGACACCGCAGACGTTTCGGCTAGTAGGACCAGGCCCTGGCGCTCACCGAAGGTGAGTGAAGCCTGAGCGGGTGAAGACATATGGACAGCGGGGGAAAGGATGACTTTGTGGGTATGCCACGAATAATCGACTCTTTATAGTATCTTTTATAGTATCACACAGCCCAGGAAGAGGAAAGTGCGCGCGCTAAAAGGCCATTGCTGTGTTTATCCGTTCTGTCAGAGAAGTGTCCATATATTGGACATGCGTGGACGGCGGGCGGGGGTCACGCGTTCGTATCTTGGAATAGCCAGATTTCCATGATGCGATGCTGTGCTAAGGAACCATGACCAATGCCAAGCAGCCGTCCGAGCCAAAGAGGAGCGGTCCTATACCATCTCTGCGATGCTGAAAACGGTTCGAGATCGTCTTTTTCACGGTGTCAAAAGTATCTCGAAACAATCGCGAAACTGAACGGCAGCGCTAGCTATTCGAGTTGACTTGCAACAAACGTTACGCCAAGTTCACACTAAATGGAGATTGGCCACAGGACAGCTTCCAAATACTGTACCAGGGCGAGAGCTAATTCACAAGCTGTGCCTTTTTTTTTTTGATCCATACTGTATTTATTCTGGGGTGCGTGCGAGGGGCACAGACCAGTCGTAGCGTGTACCTACTACATTTATGAAACACCGTCCGTAAAGGTGGCCCCACGTCAAAGTAAACAACATCAGACATGAGAAGGTCAGGAATAACTTCCGAATAAGGATCACTGCGCAGGGTGTCCGGCGTGTAGAAAACCGAAACTGGTTAGCATATGTGCGCGTGAGGCACTGAACTGAAGTTCGGATACATAGAGACCGAAGAAGAGAGAAACCAAACCCTCGCTTCACAGAACTCAGTCAGGTTCAGGGGCACAACTGACAGCGGTCCGGTTTCTGGCCGCGAGAGGGCGCGCGTTCCTTCAATGAACTTGTCAATGAATCTGCAAGCTGTGCCTTCCTAGGACAAGAACTTTGACAGGTGACATGTGACATGTGACAACTTCACCGTTGACGGCCTTACGTATCCCCTAGCATGCCAGTGCTTAAGATTCGCCGCTTTGTCCGCACCAGCCGGATCAGGGCGAGCTTACTGTACAGTAACTGACTGTAGGTGCGGGGTAGCGCCTCGCTGCTTCTAGGTGTCCATTATATTTCTGGAACGCAATATTTGTCGATGTGAGGGCTAAAGTGAGGGTGATGCCCCGGCATGTGAAATCAACAGCATAGTAGCCTCAAGGACAGACAGATAACTGGGCGCTTGCAGCCCGCGCTGTAGACTTCCTTGCTTTCGTACCTTGACTATCGATGTGTTTGTTGGACGAGGTGGTGCTCTCATAACTCCAAATCCCCAGTCTCTGCGCAGGTACTGTACCGTAGGCATTGCTGTAGACATTGATTGGGAATGAAGTGTTAGTCACAGGCCAACGATAGTGACTTGTGAAGCTGTGAAGTATACGCATATACCCCACGGCCGTGGGAAGTCGAAGCCTTGAAGCTTGAAGCTTGAAGGGTCTCACAATAGCGCCGTCAACAGAAGACTCAAGGCCTCAAGGTCAAGCCCGAGAATATGTCACATCGCCAAGTATCCAGGAACCAAGTCGTATCATTTCCGAACCCATGTTATTCAGGCCCTAGTTTACTTGGCGTCGCTGGTGGTACCGGTACAGTGGGGTTTGGAGTCGCAACTGTAACGGTGATTGACGAGTGTCTGCAGTCATATTACATAAAGAATAGCTTCAGTCCTGTATATGGGCGTTGTTCGTTTGGAACGAACAGCCCTCAGGCTGTCTAAAGGCTCATCACACCTCGATTGTGAATATCCCGTAAATCGTGAGAGCTGACTATACAATTTCCAAAATCGTGATCGTGAGGTAGGATATTGTGGAATTGAGCGCTACGTCATGAGTGCATGAGTAGCTACATGTAGAGCAAGCATCATACAAAAATCATACCGCGTCTTCGACCCAAGCCATTTCAATGGTTCCTTTTGAACGTCATACACGGTCACCGGTCACCTTGTACTGCCGAAGAAGGGTCTGTGTCCGTCTGCGTCGTGCCAGGAGATGATACAACAAATAGAAAATACAACCTTATAAACCGTCTAGTATCTGTCTATTCTTGACTCATCTACGAAATGTCGATGACGTTGGTGCTTCAGAACGGAAAATGGCTTCGGAGATCTTGCAGAGTTTGTCGGCTATCTCGCATGGATGGCCTTTATTTTTTGCCCGTCGAAGGAGCTCAGAAAACCCCTCCTCGAGGTGTCCTCTGTGGAGGACTGTCATGCTTCCTGCGCCCATGAGAATTGCGAGCGTGTCCACGAAAGAGGTTGCTGCCTCGTCCGGGAGGTCGCCCGTTTGATACGATAGGACACCATAAGTAAACGAGTCGATGTTCATGTTGTCCACGGTGCGGGGATTTTCGAGTGAGTTGTAGATCGTGTTTGAAGTCTCTCCCAGGATATCCTGCAGCCAAGCTAGCTCCGATTCGCGAGGCGGATATTTGTGCAGGAGGCGTCTCGCAAGCAAGGCGCATATGGAACGGGATGTGACGCGGATGGCAGGGTCCTCGTCGGCCCAGAGAGATCGCATAATACCGGCGTTTGCGAATTTGATCCGAACGTCTTCCAGTAAATTTTCGAGGTCCGAGTCTCCGTAAGGGGCGTCACGGAAAGCCCTGGCAATGTGATGGACAGCGTTCAGACATACAACGAGACGACGTCTGCGCGTATGCCCGTCGAGCCCAGTCAAGCCTGGGGCGCAGCTTCGCAGGAGAGTGGAGAGGTGTTGGGAGAATAGCTTTCCGGAATAAAAGGGGGCGCTGATGAGTTGGACGATTGTATCTCCCGGGATGCTGGCCACGAATTCTTGAATCTTGCTCTTGTCAGCCAATGCTGGCTCATTAAGAAGCCATATAAGCGCCTTGGAGTCTACATCCGCCGACACCTCGATGGCCCTCTGGACTATCGTATTCCGAAAACCATCCTTGAGACGCCGCCCGTGCTTCTTGACGGAATCGTCGAGAAGTTGAATGCAATCATTGAGGATTCTCTGTCTCAATGAGGTGACCACGCCCGGATTAGACGGTACTAGGATCCCATGTAGCCGCTTCAGGAGCCAGCGAGCGCAAAACGTAAAGAGACCCAAAGAAGTGTGCCAGAAATACCACCAAATGCTGGACATTGGGGTACGATACGGGCAACTGTGGTCGAGGCAAGGAAGGATGGTTAGAATGAGGTACACAAATCCAATGAGTCCGACGCAAATGGAGACGACGATGGCCACAGCTTCGAAAACCGTGAAAAGGAATATCACCAGACCAGCGAAAAATAAGAATACGGAGAGGTGAAGGAGTGCAGGAGCAGCGTCGACTACGCGTGGCATGTGGTATTCCGTCATGCCGAGGAACAAATAGGAACGGACACGTGCTCGGTCTCTTGGTATGGTTGGAATTTTAGGTAGCTGAATGTATCTGCGTGCCCACTGCTGTATTAATATCGCCACAAGAGCAGAAGCGATGCTAAACACAAGGCTCAGCAGCCACAAAGAATTGACCAGATGATGGAAAGGCCGGGAGAATATGTTTGTGAAGGCGTCGGTGGGATATATGTACCGTTTGACGATAAAGCAGTGAGCTGCTTAGAAATCTGCCCAAGGAGATACACTGTCTTGTCACCCGAATCGGGAGATAACTTCTTATAGCTTTCAATGATAAATGTGGCCACGGTGGCGGAAAAAGAGACCAGTCTTGGAGGCTCATCAATTTCTCTGAACCATCAGGACCGGGGTGTTAGGACTTACAAAGACCAGACCGAACCATTCGCGTCGTCTTTCCAGGCGTCGCTGACACGTGTATCGTGTTTATCCGCTTCTTCCATGTATCCCGACCACATCTTATTCTCCGAATCTTTGCGGGCTGTGGCCAAAGATCTTGTAAGTAAGTGCATAGTCTCGGTTCCTCTACGCACCCTCGTCATGCGCCGCCGGGCTTCCCAGGGATGGTTGTAGCAACTCGTGGAGGTGAATATACGCCTCAGACATTCTGGTTTTGCAAGCAGGTCAATGCTAGGGAAGGAAGAGAGGAACGGGGCTTACTTGACGTGTGCCGCCTGTACTATTTATACCCACCTTTGAAGGAGCATCGTGACCAACGGCCTAATCTAAGGTTTACGATCAAATGCCGTTAACAATGAACACCATCCGAAGTCTCTTGGCTGTTGTCCAACAGACGAAAGTCGATGGTTTCCAATACCGGGACCGCCTATCCGAAGGTACTAGACATCTGCTTGCATTACGCTAAGGCTCTGTGTGGTGCATTCCCAGCCTGGACGGGCGAGCTTGGTAAATTAGCTACAAGTGTTGGGGCTCCGTGTATTGGGGAGGAACGCGTGAAAACGAGGCGAGTGACAGACTGGCATGGCGTCAGCACGCGGGGCACGTTCCGAGTCCCTGTGAGTATTAAGAAGGAGTATCTGCCATCGAGTGATAAGGTAGGTTGCGCCGGTCGTCTTTTTGAATACCTCACGACCTCATTCCACGTAAAGCACACTGGCAAGTACTGATTGCGCTGCGCGCCCTGTTTTGCCGAGCTGTGGGGTCACAAGTGTGGGACGAACGAACAGCAGCTGCTCCATAAGCACCGCCCTCACGTGACCATTAAAGAACGATAATAGCCGCTTTGAGGATCACTCGGGATCACTGCATGCAAGCAGTTTTCAATCAAATAAAACCGATCCCCCAAACAAAAA
>JAKELH010000618.1:0-43346 GCA_021525015.1 Lactarius pseudohatsudake | reverse complement strand
CATGACCTTTTCCCCCTCAACTTCAGGCCCGGGGTAAGACTTGTTGATTGCCTGTAAGTGCTTCAAATTAATGTTCTTCTTGCTAATTGGTTTAAATAGGGAAGTCCTTTGGACCCTTTCTTCAGGTGTGGGGAAGAGTGCTGGATAGGCAAGATGTAGAAGTCTAACAGACTGCTTGTCTGTTGTGTATGAGACTATATTTTTGAAGGGGGATTTTTTGGACCTGATGCCATGACCAATATCTCCTATGGCCCGTTCACATGTAGCTTGAGAGCCAAATCTGATAGAGCCATTGTATGAAATATGGTAGGGAACATGAATAAGCTGGAAGATGCATAGTTTGTTGCGTTAGGCCCGTCCTAACGATGCTTGGCTTGAGCGATGACAGAGTGGCTTGG
The DNA here is from genome assembly GCA_021525015.1 of Lactarius pseudohatsudake. Classification (NCBI taxonomy): domain Eukaryota; kingdom Fungi; phylum Basidiomycota; class Agaricomycetes; order Russulales; family Russulaceae; genus Lactarius; species Lactarius pseudohatsudake. The sequence goes on along the minus strand of JAKELH010000618.1, from coordinate 42,948 downwards.
CGTGTGAGGGGTGACTTAGCGAGTATAGATACACGACCTCAATAGGAACGTGACCGTTGCAAGCACTGGGGCAAAGTCCACCAGGCGTATATGCTGTTGGGCGACCTGCTCTACAAGGGCCAGGCGCAGCAGCAGGCTGAAGGAGAGCATAAGGCAGACGAGAAGGGAAGAGACAAGAATCGGGATGAGGATTCAAGAAGACCAAGCTAGGGAGCTCGGTCTTCGTACTACTAGCCCTATATACAATTGACGAGGAGCTTTGAAGCTCCTCCTGAACATAAGGTACCCAGTAGTGATAGTAGCTCGAACCCTACTACGACTATCCTAGGAATGAGTCACAAGTCCGACTAGATACATGTGATAAACAGCCCTATGGCTGACTGAGACGACTGTCCCTGACTAATACTAGGGTAGTCAGAACCCCACGAGTCTGTAGTCCGTACCGATGAGTCCGATCGCAACATCACCTCCTCTTTAGGTGCGATGTCCCGATGCTCTGAAGCCCTCCTCCTCGTACCTGATCCTGGTGCGCTGCGGCTGCTGCCCAACCTTCCTACCCCTGCGCGTCTTCTTCTTCGTCAGCTCGTGGTCCACCATGGTGCCCGCCTCGTCCTCGATGCGCTCCATGGCGTTGGCCATCTCCAGTCGGCGGCGGCTGGCCGTCGCCTTCCCAGCGATCTCCCCCAGGGCGGCGATGAGGTCGTCGATCCGCTGGTTGAGGCGCTCCTCCTCGTGTGCCACGGCGTGGTAGCGGTGGACCTCCCCTGCGAGGGAGGGGTTGTGGATGGAGTCGAGGCAGCGGTCGACGCGCGCCCGATCCTCGAAGGCCTCGGTGAAGAGGACCATGTCTGCGTTCGGGTAGATGGGCTTCCTGCCATAGACGAAGCGGGGGGCAGCGTAGAGAGGCCGCACGTAGACCTTGTCGGACTCGTCGATGATGCCCACGACCAAGGGGTCCGGCCCCATGATCACCTGGACGTAGTGGGCCTCGTGCTCAACCCCGTCGGGGGAGACGACGCGGAATGGGATGTAATCCGTCCCTGTGTTGACTTTGAAGCCAGCGGGGACGCGTGTGTTGAGGGTGACGAGGGGTTGGTGGGCGGAAGGGCCCATGACCCCGAGGTCCCGCTTGTACATGGGGGATCCGTCAGTGTTGAGGGCATAGGGGGTTTCCCGCGGGTCGTCAGTGTCTGTGGTGGAGCGAATGAGGGGGTGCGTAGCTGGGTAGTCGTCGGCAGCATCCTCGGCCAGACCCCAGTCCGCGCCAGGAGGCGCTGATGCCTCAGCTCCTGCTGCCGCCGCTGCTCGTCCCTCCATTCCCTCACGACCTCCCTCCATGGCCACACGGGCCCGAACTCCACGTGGTACCTCAACAGGTTCAGCGTCACCGTGTCCGTCAAGGTGTGGAACGAGGCTATCTGTGGCCTGGCCCTCGAGTAGGGTGTGCTCTTCTTCGTCGGTGACCGCCTCGCAGGTAAGAGGCTGCGCCTTGGGGGAGTTGGCGGTCCCTCCGATGGTGGGATCTGGGAAGGCTCTGAGGATGGCGATGGCGTCTTCGCGGGTCGCGGGCCCATGGGCGGTGACGAGGGCCTCGGTGACGGTGTCGATGGTGGACTGCGACAGGAGCGAACAGGAAGACATTGTGCGGAGGTAGACAGGTTGAGAGGATGTAGCAGGAGTTGCTGAGGGACTTAGCTCGTAGTAAAGCCTCCTTATATGTGTTTCCTGCGTGGGGTTTAGCGCCTTGAAGTCTTTGATGGCCTGGTTGTTGCGTTAGGCCCGTCCTAACGATGCTCGACTTGAGCGACGACAGAGTGGTTTGATATGCGAAGGACGACTTAGCGGATATGGATACACGTCCTGAGCAGGAACGTGATCAGTGCGAGCACTGGGGTAAAGTCCACCAGGCATATACGTCGTCGGGCGATCTGCTCTACGAGAGCCAGACGCACCAGCAGGCAGAGAGAGAGAAGAAGACAGACAAGAAGGGACGAGACGAGAATGGGACTGAGGATTCAAGAAGACCAAGCTAAGGAGCTCGGTCTTCATGCTACTAGTCTTATATACAGTTGACGAGGAGCTTCGAAGCTCCTCCAGAACGTAAGGTACCCTATAGCAATAGTAGCTCGAACCCTACTACGACTATCCTAGGTATGAGTCAAGTCCGATGCATGTGATATCCGAGGCTGACTGAGATGACTGTCCCTGACTAATACTAGGGTAGTCAGAACCCCACGAGTCCGTAGTCCGTACCGATGAGTCCGATCGCAACACTGGTCAGCGAATACTTCACTCCGGTTGACCCACTGATTCTCCGAGTCGGGGTATCCCTTCCATTTCACGAGGTATTGGAGTTTCCGTGTTCTTCCGAACCTTCACGAGTCTAGAATCTTCTCGACCTCGTACTCCTCTTCTCCATCTACCAAATCCGGCAGTGGGCGCTGATAGTTTGGCCCATGTGTCGCGGTTTCGTGATATCTGGTGAGAAGATCGGTGTGGAACACTGGGTGGATACTCCACTGTGTGGGAAGTTCCAGGCGATAGTTGACAGGGGACATCACCTGTATGACTTTAAAGGGGCCATGCCTCTTGGGCACAAGCTTCGCGGTTGGCTGGTTGGTCCGCAGGTGGCGTCCTTCTAGCCACACGAGGTCACCTTCTTGTATTTGGGCGTGTCCTTATGTTTGACCCATGACTTCTGTGCCTTGATGAGGAGCATCTTGGCCTGCGCTCTAGCTTCTTGGAATTGATCTATTCTCAGCGCCACTTGGGGTATGGGCGACGGCCTATCGATCCAATCAGCGCACGGGTTGTACCCCATTAGGAGGTAGAAGGGGGACTTCCTTGTGGTCTCATGGGGCCAGTTGTTATGCGTGAATTCCGCTATAGGGAGGTATGCCGCAGTTATCTTGCCGCTCGTTAACCCAGAAGCGGAGGTACTGTTCGAGCCACTGGTTGGTCCGTTCGGACTGTCCGTCCGTCCGAGGGTGGTAGGCGGTGGAGATGTTCTGTGAAATCCCCAGGATTTTGCACAGTTCCCTCGTGAACCGGGACGCAAAGCGTGGGTCTCTGTCGCTGATCACCTTGGAGGGGAGTCTGAATCGCAGGAAGACGTGCTTAGCGTATAGAGCAGCGGTTCCCTCTGCTGTGACCTCCTCTTGACAGGGGATGAAGACGGCTGCCTTGGTACAGTCGTGATCCGTGATGGTGAGAATCAAGTCGAATCCTTGTGACTGGGGAAGTTTAGTGATGAAGTCCATTGCGATGGTTTCAAAGGGGAGTGCTTCTGGGTTCGGGTAGATCGGGGACAGCGGTGCTCGGGTCGGTTGGTTGTTCGCCTTGTGCCTTTGACAATCAGCGCACCCTTTAACATAGTCCAGCACGTCTTGGACGAGGTTCGGCCACCAGTAGGATCGTGCCACCAACTGTGCGGTTTTGTTAATACCTGGATGTCCATAGACTGGTGGGGTGTGGTGAGCGGAAATGATACTTCTCTTGTCATACAGTCCGCCTGTTACTACTCGTCTTCCATCTTTGTACCAAGTGCCTTCGATCTTTTTCAGTCAATGTGCATCTACCTATGGGTGGAGATAGTCCTCGTCTTGATGGTACATTGCATCTGGTCGTTCCATCTCCTCCGGTCCGATCGTCAGGGTGTTTGGCATGATTGTTTCGACTTGCGTGGCTCGTACAAAGAGTGCATTGGGGAGGACTGTTACGTCCTTGTTGTCGTTGTCCCCTTGGTCATAGTCCGGTCGTCGGGAGAGTGCGTCCGCCCTTCCGTTGGCCGTACCTTTGATGTGGTGAATCTCAAAGTCGTATTCTGATAGTTCCAGTACTTCCCTTACGATGTGTCTGCTTATCCTCTGCGGTGACCTCCAGTATTGCAGGTTGAGGTGATCGGAGAATACCTTGGTTTTGTGTGGTGAGCCTGCAAGTAGGGGCCTCCAGTGGCGAAAGGCTTTAACGATGGCCAGCAGCTCTAGGTCGTAGATGTTGTAGTTGCGCTCTGCTTCGTTCAATGTCGCCGAGTAGTAGCCTATGGGGTGTCGTTTGCCGTCTTCCTTGCGTTGCAAGACTATGGCACCCACTGCAAAGCCGGATGTGTCTACCTCCAGCTCAAATTGTTCCTTGGGGTCTGGGTGTGCCAGTACTGGTTCGCTGGTGACTAGTGTTTTGAGCCTCGCGAAGGCGTCTGCCTCGGCCTGTCCCCACTGCCACTCCGTGTCTTTCCTCGTTAGTCTGTTCAGTGGGCGTGCGTGTGTGGCGAAGCCCTTGATGAAGAGGCGGTAAAAGTTGCGGAAACCAAGAAAAGATCGGACCTGTTTGACTGTGGTAGGCGTCGGCCAGTTGCAGATGCTGGCGACCTTGACAGGGTCCATGTGAGTCACCCCCTTCTCAAGGATTACCCCCAGGTAATCGATTGCTGGGGCGCCAAAGACGCACTTCTCTGGCTTGAAGAACAGGTGATTGTCCTTAGCGATCTGGAGTATGTCATGTATGGCTGCAATGTGGCCTGCCATGCCACTGCGCGAGGCGATGCCGATGTCGTCCATGTACACCCGAATGGTGGTACCCAGCGGCTCGTGCTTAAGGATAACAGGGGCGCAGAGGTAGTCCATCATTTCTTGGAAGGTGGCCGGTGAGTTAGTGAGGCCAAAGTACATGACCAGTGGTTCGAAGAACCCATGGCGGGTTTTGAAGGCCGCCTTCCCCTCGTCACCTGGCTTAATGCGGACGTTGTTATACCCCCAGCGGACGTCGAGTTTAGTGTAGATGTCCGTGTTCCCCAGGTCCGTGATGAGTTCTTGGATGAGCGGGAGGGGGTATTGGTTACGCACAGTGAACGAGTTAATCTTTCGGTAGTCCTGGACGGGTCGGAGCTTCCCGTCCTTCTTCTTGACAAAGAAGAAGGGTGAGGCGTAGGGGGACTTTGACGGTCAGATGTACCCCTTCGCCAGTTGTTCGTCTAGGAACACCCGGAGGGCTGTGTCTTTGTCACGCGACATGGGATAGATCTTGCAGTCGATGGCGTCCGGCGCGTCCTTTTTGAACTCAATGGCATGATCCCAAGGTCGCGAAGCTGGGAATTGATGAGACTCCTCTTCGCTGAATACCTTTGCGAAGTCTTTGTATTCCTTTGGTATTTCGGTGGTGCCGGTGAACTGCTGTGCTTTGATGGCTAGATCCGTGGCAGTGGTACATGCTTTGACCGTTTCCCACTCGCTGTAGAGCTCCTGTATTGCATGGCGCTTCTCTTCTTCGCTGAACCCTTTGGTAGGGGCGAACGCGATGGTTACCCCTCTGTTTGTGGGGTGTGTGGTGTGAAGGACCACTGGGTATGCGTCTTCTTTGATGACTGCATGTTGCCAGCTGATCTGTGGCTCGTAGGTGGCTAGCCAGGGATAGCCGAGGACGATGTCTTCATTTCCTGTGTCAGTGAGTAGGAACCTCATTGTTTTATGGGTTCCTTTGGTTTGGACATTGAGGTCTACGCAGTGTGTGATTAGTCCTGCTTTATTTTCGGAGTTATCGATGTTCCATATCTTTTTGGGGGTCTCCAAGAATTGGAGACCAATCCCCATTTGCTTGGCAAATGCGGGTTTAATGAAACTGTCTGTGGCTCCGGAGTCCACTAGTGCTTTTACTTCGGCCATGTTGTAATTCGTTCGAACGGAAACTGGAATTCTCAACAATCGATAGCACGTGATGATTACAGAATTACGACGGAGCGCCCTCACCCAGGCTGACGGGTTCAGGCGTTTTGAAAACCCTCTTTTCCCCATAGGTCCTGGAGGACCAAGTCTTTTACTTCGTCCGACGCTCCGGCTACTCCCTGGAGCCACTCCTGCACTTGCTGGTGCGGGGTCATTGTTGCGCGTGCTTCGATCCTTTGTTCCTGCGCATAGTAGTCCGTTTCCGACCTTCGATTGCTGCTGCTTGGTGCGGCGTCTCGGTTCTGTGGGCAGTAGCGACTGAAATGCCCCTTCTGGTTACAGGTGTAGCAAATGACTTCCCTTGCATCTCGGGGGAGCCCCCTTCCTCTGCCTCGTGTCCTGGGTCCTCCCCTAGGCGGATAGGGTGGCTGCTGTTGGTTACCAAGTATAAATTCGGCCCTGGCGAGTCTTGCCTGAGTGCCTTCAGTCTCCATTCCTCGTGCCCTTGTTCGATCCGCCGAGGTATCCATAGCGTTGGGATTCTGGTGGTGGGGAAGGTTCTGTGGGGCCCATCCACTTTGCGGGGGCCCCCAGGCGCTAGGACGAGGGACAGTCTTGGAAGCAGGTGGTTTTAGTGAGTTAAGACGCGCCTGTAGGTGCAGATACTGCTGTTGCTTCTTCATTGCCGCCTGCTTCCATGCCTCGAACGTAGCGGGTTCATATTGTTCGTAGACTTTAGTGAACAGTCCCTTCGGCAGTCCTGCCGTGAATAGATCCAATGTTTGAGGGGCGTCGAGGTTGTAGTCAGCTTGTCGAGCGAGACGTTCAAAGGTAGCTACATAGCTGTCAATGTCCCCTTCCTTCATGTGGACGCCTTTGCGTAATTCCGATTGTGCTTGTTCCTTTTCCATGGTGTTTGAGAACCTTCTTGTAAATGCGCGAAGAGTTTCTTCCCAGAGGCGTCGGGTATGTTCGGGGAATCCGGCTTCTGTCTGACGCATCAGCCAGTCGGTCATATACATCACCCACTCGTTGACTAGATCTCCCTGGATGTAGCCGAGAAAGAGGAGTGATCGTCGGTAATAGTTGCGCATGATGTCTGTTGCTCGTGCTGTTAACCCCTTGGTAGAGGTTCCATTGTGCTCTAAACTGCAGGGCCTTGGTGCGCTCGCCGTTGAAGACCATGGGTGGATTGCCTTGCAGTCTGTCTGATGATCGAGGCTGGTTACCAATGGGTCCCATCCCCGGGAACCCGCCTCCTCCGGGTGGCCCCCCTCCGCCTCCGTGTGGCCCCCCTCCGCCTCCGTGTGGCCCCCCTCCGCCTCCGTGTCCTCCACCTCCTCCTCCGTGTGGGTGGCCTCTTCCTGGACCTCCTCCAGGTGGACCTCCTCCAGGAGGGTCGGGTTTGTCGGGTCCGATGGCCCTCATCAGAGCCGCGTCGTCTGCGGTCATCCGATGCCCGGTGTCGGGGTTGATGGGGAGTAGGTCTTCTGGGACTCCGTCGTGCGGTTGTTGTATGGGGTCCACTTGGAGTGTATACGTGGGTTCTAGCTGCGTGGTTGTCATCTCCTCTGGTGCTTGAATGATTATCTGCTCAGCTTCGTCAAGCGTGATCCCTGCAGCTCGGTTTGCTAGGTTGGTGAGTTCTTCTTGTTCCTCTGCATTTACTTGCAAGAGGTGGTCTTCTTCAGACTCTTCGTCACTGCGTTCTGATCTGGAGTCTTCTTCTTCTGTGGTGCTTGTAGTGACTGCACCATCGATAGGTCCTACCCTCGCTGGGGGAACTACCTCATTTTCTAGGATGTCGCACCGGTATTCGTGTGTTGTCGGTCTGACTACTGTTTGCACTCCTGCGTCGTTTGTTGCGAGTATGCACCAGCAAGTATGTTCGAAGCTAAACTCAACTGGGTAGTAGCGGCTCGGTTGGTTGGGGAAGTCGACGAAGTATCTGGTTTCTCCCCTGTGTGTCCTCCACCTGGCAGCTTTCAAGTAGCGCGTGGGGACGTTTCGTTCTCCTCTGCTGGGGATGATGTACGATTGGACCTGGTTCCAGCCCCACCGATCTCCGGTTGTGGGCGCCACTGTGTCGTTCTTGGGGTTAGCTTGGTCTTAATGTTGCGTTAGGCCCATCCTAACGATGCTTGGCTTGAGCGATGACAGAGTGGCTTGGCGTGTGAGGGGTGACTTAGCGAGTATAGATACACGACCTCAATAGGAACGTGACTGTTGCAAGCACTGGGGCGAAGTCCACCAGGCGTATACGCTGTTGGGCGACCTGCTCTACAAGGGCCAGGTGCAGCAGCAGGCTGAAGGAGAGCACAAGGCAGACGAGAAGGGAAGAGACAAGAATCGGGATGAGGATTCAAGAAGACCAAGCTAGGGAGCTCGGTCTTCGTACTACTAGCCCTATATACAATTGACGAGGAGCTTTGAAGCTCCTCGTGAACGTAAGGTACCCAGTAGCAATAGTAGCTCGAACCCTACTACGACTATCCTAGGAATGAGTCACAAGTCCGACTAGATACATGTGATAAACAGCCCTATGGCTGACTGAGACGACTGTCCCTGACTAATACTAGGGTAGTCAGAACCCCACAAGTCTGTAGTCCGTACCGATGAGTCCGATCGCAACATAGTTGGTAGTGGGGAATTTTGGATGGATCATTGCCAACATAGAGGTTTTCAAATCCTTGAAGAAAAAGGACAATCTTCTTATAAAGCTTGGATAAATCTTCCTCTGTTCTAGTGACAGTTGTCATGGCATACTCTACCACATTGGAGAATATGGCAAAGTTCTTGATCACCTCATGGTCAAATCCAAGCTCCCATGCCATAGGGACAATATACCAGTGGAGGAGGGCCATCCACTCATATATTTTCTATTGACTTTGGCACTTTTTGTGGGGGTCCTGAATAGGTCCACAAAAGGATGAAGGTAGCATCACCATAGCACTTTCAACCTCTGCTCCAAGTGCTGAAGCAATATCTGGACTCATGTAGACCTGTTCTGAGTTGGAGCTGAATGAAGTCCATATATCCCAGATATGTGGCATGCAGTTTTCATAGAAGAGATGGAAGGGGTCAAGTGCATCAGCAAACCCTGGGCTGCCCCAGAAATTCCTGTAGTGTTGGTAGAGACTGTAGATGTCATAGATATCATAGTTATTTGGTAGTAGATTGGTAGAGACTTGGTAGAGACTTGGTAGCAAACCTGAACCACCTGATAGACATGGTAGAGGCTGTAGATACTGTAAATACCATAGTTATTTGGTAGTATATTGGTAGAGACTTGGTAGTGTGACCAGAAATTAAACTCAAAATCTGGTAGACATGGTAGAGACTATATGTGTTGCAGACATCATAGCTATTCAAGATTGGTAGTCAATTGTGACACCTGGTAGCAAACCTGTAGATGCTGTAGTTATTGTAGATATAGTAGATGTCAGTAGTAGTTGCAGAATTGTAGCAGTTGTAGACATGGGTAGTAGTGGTAGATATGGTAGCTGTTGTAGTTACAGTAGGTACTCAGGCTAGGCAAGTTCAGAAAGTCATACAAGTCCAAGTTCATGCCATATATTCATCACCTAAGTCCTCAGGAAATTGTAGTGCTGTTATAACAAGTTATAATCACTAAAATATGTTGTAATACACAAAAAACCATTATATCTAGGCGTAGCTACCAGACTGATATTATGCAAGTATAATAACAACCTTATATCACCATTACAATGAGCACTACACTGTGCTAATATTTGGGGTCACAAAAAGATAAAATTTGATTTGTAGTACTTGTCAGATGACATAATTTCACCATTTATTTGCACCTTTAATTATTTGTTACCTATCTTATCTATCTTATCTATTATTATTGATTATTAACTATTAATTATTGCATCTGAAAGGTACATTATAAACTGCCTTGCTTGGGATTTGAACCCATGACCACATCATGTGACTTGTTGACCTATTTTCCAGGGTTGAACATCAACCACTACATCAATAAGTCTAGTGTTTGGAAGTTCGGGTACATAAAACCTAAAAAACCAGGACAGTACCAGACAAAACTGACCAAAACCGGAACTGCTGGTTCCAGTTTTGCAATATTGTTCCCGATCCTGGTTCCCGGTTTTGGACATGCTGGGCATCTGAAAAAACCGCACAATACTGGTTCAGACAGGTCTGTACTGGTAGTGATCGGCATGGGTAACCCCCAGGTAATTGTTTCTCAACCTGGGGTTCAGCGGTCTGGAAAACCCGGAGGGGTTACTGAAGGTATATTATAATACTATGTACCACATGGAATTCTGTCAACTACTACTTTAATGGCATCCCAATCCGCGTCGCAGTCGGGGCGTTGCGGCGCCACATCACAGTCATGGCATCGCAGTGCTGTGTCATGGCACCATGTCGTAGTCGTGGTGTTGTGGCGCCGCGTTGGTGTCATAGCGTCGGGGCGCCAAGTCGCAGTTGTGAGTCGGGGCGTTGTGGCGCCACATTGGTGTCATAGTGTCGCAGGGCCACGTCGGTGTTGTAGTGTTGCAACGCCGTGTCAGTGTCGTAGCGTCACAGGGCCGCGTCGGTGTCGTAGCGTCACAGGGCTGCGTTGGTGTCGTAGCGTCGCAGGGCCGCGTCAGTGTCGTAGTGTTGCAACGCCGCGTCGGTGTCATAGCGTTGCAACGCCGTGTCGGTGTCATAGCGTCAGTGCTGCGTCACTGCCATGGCGTTGCAGCGCCGTCTCGCACTCATGGTGTTGTGGCGGCGGCTCGGTATCGTAGAGTCGCGGCAGTGTTGCCGTCATAGTAACATCGTGGCGGGGCTTGCATGCCATGTCGGTGTCATAGAGTCGAGGCGGGGCATGGTGGCTCTTGCGCGCCATAAGAACTTGAGGGCAAAGGTGGTGATGGCGGCTACAGGCCTGTGCGTGGCGAGGTGGTGGCAACGCCAAGAACCCTAGAGAAAAGAAAAAAAAAAGTAATTAGTTGATTAAGAGGACAAAACAAAGAAAAAACCCTTAGCTTCTTGAGGGTTTCTTGGGCCAAAGCAACACAGTCGACAAGCGTCGGATGACAATGGCGGTTTGTTGACACATTGCAGCAGCATCCGGTCCGGCGACCTGGGTGCCCAGTGAAACCCGCGAACCCGTGACATGGGTACGGGTTTTGTGAGTACCCATACCTGTACCCGGCCCCAACCCTTTTGGCCCCAGCCCGAGGAAGTACCTTGGGAAGTACCAGTATAATACCGGTTTCTACTGGTTGAGATCAGTCCTGATTGCAACCAGTACTGACTGGTTTCAGACTGACCCAATACCACATAAAACTGGTACAATGCAGTTCCAGTTCCAGTTCTGAAATATTTCAGTGATAATGGAACCAGTTCCAGTTCCAGTTTTCCTCATTTAAGGAGGAAAACTGGGACTGTACTGAACTTTAAAACACTAAATAAGTCACCACAGCCGCTGCCGCTGCTACTAACCCCTGTCGATGCCCCTGGGGACACTGGCTCCCTGTGTGAACATGTGATACATGGCACACCCTAAGATAAGTTTTTTTTTTTTCTTTCACTTTTTAATCTTGAGCTGATGTCATGTCATAGCTCCTGCCTCCTCTCATCTGTACCAGTCATCCCCATTACTGCCACAGCCACCTCAACCTCTGCCACTACCCCCTTGATAATACTGCCACCACCACAACCGCCTCCAACACCACTCCTCGGGGCACACAAACCTTGTGTGCACCCTTGCATGTGTCGTATCACACACGAGCCACTCAAGACCAAGGTTTTATTATTTTATTATTGCTTTTTCTTCTTGAGCTGACATTGCTGTGCCCCCCTCCCCTCATGCACACACAGGCCACCTGTTGATGCCACTGCTGATGCCACCTTGGCACCACCGACGCCATCGCCACCACGACTGCTGCCACGTCACTGTTTGTGGCTCCAACCAACCCCCACCTCAACTGCCCTGAGATACTCTCACTTCCCGCAAATTCCGAAGACACAAATTCGAAGCTATGTCATTTTTATTTATTTTTCCCTGTTCGTCTCTAACTGGTGTAGGCTGCAGGACAATGGCTCGCAACGGCCTCCTCCCACCGCCTTCACACTTCAGGAGTGCACCTGCTGTTCCTACCTCATAGCGACATCGAGCATGTGATCACTACTTACCATTTTTGTCACCTGTATTTATTGTATACTCCTATCAATATATTATCATTTAAATTTATTGCATGAATGTCTGGATGAATATGAGTACCATGGAGTGTCTATGAAATGACTATGACATGCCTATGGTAGGCTATGGTCAATATGATAAGGCTATGGTAGATTATGGTAGACTATAGTAGACTACAGTAGACTGTGGTAGACTGCAGGTAGAGGTGTAGGCTGCATGTAGACTGTGGCAGTGCTGCAGCAGTGCTACACAGAACATAAATGTCTCTACCAGCACTGCAGAAACTGTGGGCTACTATGGAGTGCTGCTGCAGACTTCCACAGACTACTGTAGAGGCCTGGGCCAGCCTACAGTCAATAATTGGGTTGATATGGTAAGACTGTGGTAGACTGTGGTAGACTACAGCAGTGCTGCACAGAACATAAACATCACTACCAGCGCTACAAGAACTGTGGGCTACTATGGCCTCTATGTAGTGCTGCTGCAGACTCCTGCAGACTCCTGTAGAGGCCCAGGGTTTGCTGATGGTGGGAAAAAGAATGGATGTGAAAAGGCAGGGCTGACAGCACATGTCATGGTTTGACTGAAGTGGACACTTACTATATGGTGATGACCTTGTTTGTAAGTAGTAATGTTTCATGGACAAGCATCAGTCAGCAGTATGAGTCACATGCCGATGTGGCATGACTCATTCTCATCAAAGTAGTAATAGGGTTCAAGCTATTATTGCTAGTCGTAGTACAGGTTCAAGAGGAGTTTCAAAACTACCTCTCATATGTATATAACAGGCAAGGGAAGACCAAGTATCGCCATCTTGGTCTTCTTCCATAATCACCACCTTTCCCTCGCATCTCCCTCTTGAGAGCTTGTACACCGACCCTGGTGTTGCCCTAAGGAGTAGCGCTATTCCTCATCACTCCATCTATCACTCTCATCCACTACCTCTGCCAACAATGTGCTACCTAGTGACCAAAGTTGTCCTAGTGTATAGTGAGACTCCATGACCTGCGCCTAAGCGTCATGTGACAGTGAAGAGATTTCATATACCATTGAAGTTGTGAACACCCTTACATGTCCAAGTCAGACCAACGCCAGTGGTGATGTTACATTAAGACCAAGATCCTCTCATCATGGCGTTCACAACTCGAGACCGCTGGACCAATTTTAGAACATACTCCTCCGAAAGACGAGGAGATCGCAACATACTGGTACAGTTCCTAGGAGCTGCAAGGTGGAGAGAGTACCGAGGGGATACCGGATATTTCGTCGATTTTGCATCAGGACCCACCCGATACCGACCAGTTGAGTTCAACTTTGAAAACATGTGCTGGGTGGAGATTACATGGAATCCAATCAACAACAGGTGGGAAGCAGTACAGCCAGCTAGAAGGAACTACAATTGCGACATCGACGCCAGGGGACTACTGAACTGAGAACAGTGGGGGCGCAGAGACGGACAACCCAAGGAGGAACCTAGCACATCAGAACCAAGAACCCCGGCACCCTTGGAAACAAGTGGAGAAGATGACCAAACAGAAGCAGATGACGAGGAGTCTGAAATAGCCGCGATAGCCCAAACAGCTGAGTCACTCCACATAACCAAGCCAGAACCAGAAACTATCTATGTCCGATCCCCCGCCACAGTCGCAATGGCCACAACAACAGTGGAAGAAACCATTATCAACGAAGAAGTACAAAGGATTTGAGAAGAAGCTAATGCAATTCTCCAACCCATTCACCCAGCCACCAGACACCGAATGGACACAGACAAAGCCACGATATTTCACGCAGTAGGACCTGACCCACCTGACCCACCTCCGCAAAGAGGAGGAGGAAGCAGGAATTCACCCCCATGCCAACCATTCGGAGACTTCAGAGGAGGGCCGCCAAGGGGACCACCTGGAGGAGGAGGGCCGCCGATAGGAATCCCTGGACCTGGGGGAGTACCATTCCTCGCACCAGGAGAAGACAAGCTCATGGGTGAAAAACCTACAGTGTTTACAGGAGATCAGGCGGATTATGAATCCTTCCTCACTCAATGGCACCTCTACTGGGGACTGAACGCTGACATCCCCATATTCCGAAATGTATATTGATGCTGCCTAATGTTCCTGGGCTTCGTCAAAGGACCCATGGTTAGCAACTGGATGCTAGGCTTCCTTGGGTGGCTTAACAACGAAGTAAGAACCAGGAGGGACAGGTACGATGAGTTCTTATGGGACACCTTAACTGCCGGATTCTCTGATCAGTTCTCCAACATCTTGGAGCAGGAGCAAGCTCAAGCCACCTTAGCGCAAGGGTTCAAGATGATCGGAGACGATGTTGACACGTATGTCACTAGCTTTGAACAACTTGCAAGGCAAGCTGACTATCGACTAAATGACCGACAAACCATCAATTGTTTCATGGCCGGACTACCCGCCGTACCTGGGAGGTTGTTCACAAAAATATACGAACTCAACAACCCCACCACCTTCAATGAATGGAAGGACGCAACCCTCAAACATCAAAAGCAATACATCCATCTCCAAGCACGACTCAACCTGGCGAACCCAGTCAAAGCATCCCCCCCATGAGCAAACCCACAATGAAACTACCCCACTCCATGGAACCCACCTTGCAACCCAGCATGGAATCCACCTCGCAACCCACCGTGATACGACCCAAACACCATGGATACATCAGCAGATCGCTCGTGAGCCTGGCTAGCCAACACAGAGGAAATCCTGCAGCAGGACAATCAACGACGGCGAACCCAGTTCCAGGGAAGAGGGGGGTCAAACCAAAACCGAGGAAATGGCCAACAGCGCTATATGAGGGAAGTCATCTGCTATAACTGCGGTAACCTGGGTCACTTCTCACAAGACTGTACTCGACCTAGGAAGCAGAGGCAACAATGGAGGCCACAGATGAGCAACAGTCGTAGCATGGAGATGGACTACTACAGTCAAGAACCTGCGGTCGCACGCGCAGCAAATACGTCTACTCCACAGGACACCGCCCGGGGATGGCTTGAAGGAGTAAGAGGGGCCACGGACGAGGTTAAAGACCTCATCTTCAAAGATTTGTGGGACCAGGAGGGTTTTCAGGATGCCTAAACCCATCAGCCTGGGTGAGGGCAATTAATTGTAACTCTGTAATCATGACTCACTTCTGTTTGCTTCGAATTCCAGTCTCGATTTGCACCAGTTACTCCATGGCCGACATAAAAGGGCTCGTCAACTCAGGAGCCACCGATAACTTTATAAGACCCATGTTCGCAAAATGCATGGGCCTAGGACTCCAGCTCCTAGAACAACCCAAAAAGATCTGGAATATTGATAATACGGAGAATAAAGCTGGGTCAATCACCCACTTCATCAACCTAGATGTACAAACCAAGGGAATTAACAGGATTATGAGATTCCTCATCACCAACATTGGAGATGAAGACCTAGTCCTCAGATACCCATGGCTCGCAGCCTACGAACCCACCATCAGCTGGAAACATGCCACAATTCACGAGGACTCCCTACCCATTGTCATCTGATCCATCCATCCATCCGAACAACAAGTTGTCCTAGCCGCGACCCTAACACAAGATGAAACGGAAGACATAGTCGCGGAACTAGAAGAAGTCTGTCAGATACGTACCACTGCTACTGAACTGGCAATCACTGCTAAACAAAATACCACGACCACGGTGATTCCGGAACCATATCAATGTTTCGCCAAGATCTTCAACAAAGAAGCCTTGCACAGATTTCCACTGTCTTGGCCGTAGGATCACACCATCGACTTCAAACCAGGCACATCGGCAAGTATTGACTGCAAGGTATACCCCATGACGCAAGACAAAGATGACCAACTTAAAAAGTGGCTCAATGAGCAGCTCAGAATGGGATATATCCGACCATCGAAGTCTCCCTACACCTCGTCGTTCTTCTTCATTAAAAAGAAAGATGGCAAACTTCGTCCAGTCCAAGACTACCGCAAGATCAATGCATGCACCATTTGCAACCAATACACCCTTCCCCACATGGCCGAACTCATCAATGACCTAGGCAACGATCACATCTACACCAAACTCAATGTCCGATGGGGCTACAATAACATACATATAGAAGAAAGGGATGAACCAAAGGCTGCATTCAAAACGAAATATGGCCTTTACGAACCACTGGTGATGTACTTTGGACTGACCAACTCACCGGCAACCTTCCAGGCCATGATGGACATCAGGAAAACCTCAAAGTACTTAGCTGCCTTAATTGGCCTATTAAGGCACCTCAGACTGTCAAGTGAAATAGTGACTTAATTTGCACTTAGAAATATTGTCTTAAGGCAAGATTAAGGACAGATATGTGACATCAATAAAAAAAATTCAAACTGAGTGTGGTGAGATTGCACCAGGAAAATGTCACAAAAACTTACTCACACTTAGCTGACTTAGTTAACTTATTTCTTGGCTGAGTCAAAGCCAAGTTGCTTATTTACGACTTGGTAAAATTCTCATTAAGCATGTCCTACTCTAGTAAGCATAAGTAAGCATACTACAGTAGGACATTCAAAGGTATACTGTACTAAGAAAAGAAAGAATCCAAGGCGAGCACCCAGTCCGAAAACGTGCACATTCCCGAGTAGACAAGTAATATACAAAGGGAACATAACTTAGCTATACTAAACTACCCAGAGTGCCCTGCCACCGCCATCCCCGCCGCCATTGTCCCCATTCCTGTCGCGGTCCGCTTTGTCGGGGGAGTCGCCGTTGTTGCGGTCGCAGCCGCTTTGCGGGGGCCTTGGTCATCGTCGCCGAGCTGTCCACCTTCCGTTGCTGTGTTCATCCTCCTCCTCGAGATGCTCACGCTCGTGCGGACCAATCCCGACCTGGTGGTCGCGGTCACGGTCGTCGCCGCACAGCTACCACTGCTGCCGTTGTCGTCGCGGTCGCTTCGTCAGAGTCGTGGTTGTCGTTACCTAGCTGCCGTCGCGGTTGTCGAAGTTGCTTCATCGTCGTAGTCTCTGCGGTCATGGTCGTTGCCACCTAGTCGCTGCTGTTGTCAGGGTCACCTCGTCGTAGGCGTCGCCGAAGTCATGAAACTTACTGTAACCCCCCCGCCGCCGCACTTGTTGGGGCTTGTGACACCCGTGACACGCCACCGCCACCGCCGTGTCGTCGCGCTGGCTTGGATTGGCCTCAGGTGGTGGCTCGGGGACCACGTGCGACAGTGGCGCCGATTGTGGCACGAGGGGTATCGTGCCAGGATGGTCAGTCGAAGCAGTGCGAGTATGTTCAAGGGACGGACTTACTCTTGGTGACGTGACGGTCATTGGGCCGAGTCACTAGGGCGGCGGCATCAGAGGCCTGGTCGTGGGGTGGACAGCTACGGGAGCAGTGGAAAGGTCTGCAATTTGATGTCAGTACGAAACACGGACTCGAATCGACTTGTACAAAAAAAGTGTTGTGCAAAAAAGTGTTGGGCGGAGACTTAATATGTGGCGTGGGAAGGTGTGCCACGTTGCCTCACTTGCGTCTGACTTGAACGCCCTCGCTGCCACCCAGACTTCTGCCAGGTTAGTTTCTTTTGGTGAGTTTTTTTTCCTCCTCATTCGTTGACTCTTCGAAACTGACACAAACCTCATGCAGCCCGCGCTGGGATCATGAAAGAGGTGCGTATCGTCATCAAGTTTGATGGCTCATACGTCAACTACAGACATCTGGCACTCCTTTGCACTCCCTGCCCCTCCCCAGCCCTTAACATATCGTCGCCCGGATATTCGCCAACTAGTCGGCGGTACTCGCCGATATTGTCATCATTCTCACCAACATCCCCACGCTATTCTCCACAAGATAGCTTTTTTCTTTTTTCTTTTTGTTCCATGTCATTTCTCACTCTCACAGAACCACGTCGCCGCCGCCTCGCCACACGTCAGCCCATGGCTCCCCCCTCCATCCTCTGCCACACGCAGGTTCTCGACCACCACCACCCCGCTGCGCGAAAGCCCCGCCCTTCGTCCCGACATCATGCCATCGCGACATGCAAGACTCCGTCATGACGCTACCCCTGTCGTGACGCCACGCCACTCCCTCTTCCCCCTCACGCAAATACGAAGCTACGTTTTTTTTTTCTTTTCTTTTTTCTGGTTCGTTTCTAACTGGTGCAGGCCAGGACAGTGTCACCCTCGTCATCGAGGCCTCCTCCCATCGCCTTCACACCTCACGGCTTGCGAGCAGCCCGCCCGGCCTGCCACTCACATGTGTGTACGCAGGCCACATCATTGTCGCCGTCTCGCTTGCGGCACTTGGGCCCACTCAGATGAGTTCTTTTTTTATTCACTTTTTTTTCTTACTCATTTCAACTGGGCAGGGCCACCCACTCCTGCAACTTCACCGCAGTCTCACACCCGCACCCACTGCCCCTCGACCGTGACCCTGCCACCTCAACGTGGCCACGACACCCCGGCTCCACTGACCCGGCTACCACCAAGACCCCACCACACCGGCGCCACCTCGACACGGTCGCTGCTGTCACCTCGCTACGACGCTTCCACCAGCGCTGCCCACCTTGACCCCGCTGCACTGGCACCGTCTCAACACGGCCACCACTGCCACCTCGACTGCCATCGCCACCTGCCTCGTTCACCCGACCCCTCCTCATCGGCGCCGTTTCGACATGGCACGCCACTGGCACCACGACGCCAGCACCACCGTCGTTCACCCGACCCCACCCTACGGCGCCGTTTCGACACGGCCGCCACCGCCACCCGACTCAACCCGCCACACCGGCACGGCCGCCACTGCCACCTCGCCGTTGCACCTATCCCTGCCCCACCTGTATTATTAATAGCTACTTGTAGTCCTATCATAATATATATTTGCATAAATCCTGTTCTGTCCAATCCCTGCATCTGTAATTGCAGTAGGTGTTCAGAGCTGTTCGGAGCTGTTCGGAGTGTCCTTGAACGGCTCTGAACAGCTCTGAACACCTACTGCAATTACAGATGTGTGTGAAAAAGCAAATCATTTAAATTTAAGATGAAGTCTTAATACTGTCTTATTAGGTCTTAGTTGACTTAAATTGTACTGATATCCTAACCTGACCATGGGCTCATCTTAATCCCCTTAAGACCATTAAGTACTGATTCAGAACCACTCTAAGTCATCAAGGGAATTAAGTCATGGCTATTAAGGCAGGTTAAGGAGGCAACCTTGCTTAAATTGCCTTAGGAAAAAATGACCTTAAAATGGCCTTAGAAGCATTTTAAGGCCTGATTAAGAGCATTTAAGTACTTTTAGGTTTTCCTGATGGACTACATATGTGCCCCCATTATTGCCAAACACACACTACTTGGTACAATCATACATGTCTACATGGACGACATTGGTATAGCCACACATGAACATGTGGGCATGACCGCCCACATCGCAGCCATCAGTGACATCCTCTAAGTGGCACTAGACCACGACCTCTACTTCAAACTGGAGAAATGCCTATTCCACCAACCATGAATGGATTACCTGGGGGTTATCCTTGAAAAGGGGGTGATGCGTATGGACCTGGTAAAATTTTCTGGCATCCGTGATTGGCCCTGCCCCACAAAGGTACACAATGTACACTCCTTCCTTGGCTTCTGCAATTTTTACCGCCTCTTTATTCGCGGCTTTGCAACACACGCCCGAGCCCTCAACAAACTCACACGTAAAGATACAGAGTGGACTTGGGGCACCAAAGAGGAGAAAGCGTTCCAAACCCTCAAAGACCTCGTCACAACAGAGCCAGTGCTAGCACACCCCACCCTCACTGACCAATTCGAGTTGGAAGTAGATGCGTCAGGATACGTGGTAGGTGCAGTACTCCTTCAGAAAAAGATGGATGGAAAGTGACATCCAATAGGGTACTACTCCGCTACACTTAACGAAGTGGAGTGAAACTACGACATCTACGACCTGGAACTCCTCGCAATAGTGAAAACGCTGAGACACTGGAGACAATACCTCGCCAGATCACCTCATAAGATCAAAATCTTCTCAGACCACCTCAACCTTACGCACTGGAAGTCCCCCCAGAAGATAAGTCGACACGTCACCCAAGAGGTACTCGAACTTATGGAATATGACTTTGAGATCCATCACATCAAAGGTACCAACAATGGAAGAGCAGACACCCTGTCCAGACGACTGGACTATGATTGAGGAGAACAAGACAACGAAGGCGTTACAGTACTCCTGGACAAAGTCTTTGTACGAACCATAATCGCCCGACTTCCCAAAAACCACCAGCAAGATGAAGCCAAGATACGACCATGGGTAGATGCACACAAACTTAAGAAAATTGACGGTGTGTGGTATCAACAGGGAGCCAGAGTCATCACGGGAGAACATAATGACATCCGCGTCATTAGGGTCTTTCAAAGTTCCCTTATATCGGTCCATGATTGGACCAATTATTAGTATTTATTACGTTCATTAATCTGATTTTTGGTGTAAATATTGTGATAATGTGAAAAATAATAAAATAAAAATGGACCAATAATGTCCAACTTTGAAACCCCCCCCCCTGAAAAAACGATAATAAGACCCGTAATGCATTATTTTTCGTCTCCGGCAATTTTTCGGCAAGTACACATTTCGATCTCTGCCTTGTCTCATCCTCGTTGCACTTGTTGCGTGGCCACATCTACTCTGTGATCATGCCGACTGTTCCTCTTCACCGCAAGCTGCTTGACAACCTGGATGATGTCGACCGCTCATTCAAGAGAGCACGCCTTCACAAGTACCTTGAAGACTCCGGCGTTAACCTTACTGTTGTCCCAGATGCTGATGCCAATACTGACTCGGATTCCGAGCTCTCGTCCATCTCCAGCTTCAGCAGCTTCTCGTCGCTATCATTGGATGATGATGATCGTGCGTCTCATCTTTCCTTTCCCCTCTCTGAGGTGGAAGATCTTTTCTATTCAAATATACAAGCTGACATCGATTGACTACAACAAGAGATCCTCACCTCAAGAGTTTTGCGCGACAACCCCAAGGTCAAGAAGACCCCTCAACTCAATCTCCTCGAACACTGGCATGAGGGTAACATTGACCAGTACCAGCGCAAGGTCCGTGTTGACCCTAGCACGTTTGACGGGCTCGTTGAGAAGATCTGTGGACACCCCATCTTTTCCAACAACTCCAATGTTCCCCAGAAGCCCATTTCCACACAACTCGCCATATTCCTCTACTGCGCTGGCCACTACGGCAACACCGCAAGCCCCAAAGCCATCGGACACTGGGCCGGTGTCAGTCCGGGGACGGTGTTCAACTGCACAAACAGAGTAATGCTCGCTTTGCTCTCACTACACGACAAAGTTGTCCATTTGCTGACTCTGGAGGAGAGGGAGAGCGCCAAGGCCTGGGTAGCTGCGCAGGTTTGCCCGGAGTGGAGTGACAGGTATCTTATGGTGGATGGTACAAAATTTCCTTTATTCCAGCGTCCTGGACTCCACGGCGATACATGGTTCAACAAAAACAAAGACTACTCTCTTGACTGTCAGGTGAGTCGTCGACATGTCGTTGTTTCTGAGGGCCTGTGGAGCTAACTTTGTGCTAGCTTGTGACGCTGCTGGACTCCCTGCGCATTGTCGACTATGCCGTGGGACACACTGGTAGTGTCCATGATTCCTGGTCATTCTGGAGCATGCGCATATTCAAGGACCACGAACGCATTCTTGCCCCGGGTGAGTGGATATGGGCAGACTCTGCGTACCCCTCCGAGACTTGGAGTGTCTCGCCCTTCAAGAAGCCCATCGGAGGAGAGTTAAGTCCAGATCAACGGACATACAACTACCATGTATCCCGGGTATGTCAAACACATTTTTTTTAAAACTCGGTCTCATAAAATTTAGATTCGGATTCGTTCCGAACACGCCATCGGGCTCCTCAAAGGTCGCTTTCAAGCCCTACATGAACTCTGGATTCAAATATCATCATCAAAGCATCATAAATGGGCGATCATATTCATCTGTTCGTGCATCATCCTCCACAACCTCATCCTCCAACTTGAAGGAGGTGATTTTGACACTGAATTCCGCGAACACCTTTACGACACTGGAAGATGGCACGTGCTGAACTATGCCGACGAGGAAGGGAGCGACAATGAACTGCAGCAGGCGCGTCGGCGGGTTGAGACCGAGGGCCAATGTTTCCGCCGTCATCTTATGGCACGCTTGTTTAACAGCCCTACCAGTGGTGCAGAGCGAAGGTAAACATAGTTTATTGGACTAGTTGTAACGCTGTCACTGCGTTGAGTCTGACTTGGACTATCGAAAGGGCGATCACAACTTAGCGTAGGTGTGGGAGGTCTAGGTCAGAAGTAGATACACGGTCTCTAGTAGACATGTGATCACGAGGAGCTCTAGGGCTAAGTCCACTAGGCGTAGATAACGGAGTACGACCTGCTCTACAAGAGACAGACGTATCAAGAAGCAGAAGAGAAGGACGCAAGTCACAACAAGAGGCGGTAGAATGGTGACAAAGGAAGAAGATCGAGATGAGGATCCTTGGTCTTCCCATCGTGTTATTTGTACTACTGAGGAGGTCACTTTGAAGCGCCTCATGAAACAGCGAGACGAATCGCATAAGTAGCTCGAACCCTACTACACCGATCCTAGGAATGAGTCATGGTATCCTACATGTGATACTCGATGACTGATACGATAAGTCCGTGACCTATTACTGCTTACAAAGGAGTCACAACCGACTCATAAGTGTCCACGACCGTAAACGCAACATCACCCCCTTTTCAGCTGCGACGCCCACGGCGCCGAGTCGGTCCAATGCCTCCCATCCATCCACTCTGCTTCTCATCGATACGATCTATCACGTCCGCCATCTCAAGGCGGAACTTGCTGCAGGCGACCTCTCCCTTCGTCTCTCCGAGCGCCTGTGCCAGGTGATGGAGGTGCTGTTCGAGGCGCTCAGCCTCCTGCACGTAAGAGTGATAGCGGTGTAACTCAGCTTTCACGGATACGTCCTGCAACTCGTTGATGGCACAGTCGACGCGATGGCAGTCGGAGTGGCCCACGGTGAGCGTGAACATGTCTTCGGGCGCGTAGTGGGGCTTCCCACGCTCGCAGACCATCGGTTCCGCGTACAGTGGCTTGGAGTAGACCTTGTCGCTGTCGTCGACCAAGGCGATGACACGAGGGTCCGCTGACATCACCACCTGTATGTAGGCGGCTTGGCGGGTGATCCCTATGGTGTCGGTGATGAGGTAGTGGATGAAGTCGTCCCCGTGGTTGTGTTTGTACCCCTGAGGGGCGAGGTGGTTGCTGCCGAGGTGGCGTTGGAGACGAATGGTGGGATGAAGCGGGGGATCTTCGACGCGTACGTCGCCTCGATAGAGAGGACGACCCGCAGAGTCGCAGGCGTATGGAGTTTCACGGGGGTTGTCAGTGTCGGCGGTGGTCATAGTGAAGGCATGCTCAGCTGGGTACCACTCCCACAAGGTGAGCTCTGGCTGCTCGTACACTGCTTCCTCAGCGTCGCGCGGAACAGCTCGCGTCGCTCTTGGATCCTTGTTCTCCTTATTAGCGCCTTCGTCAGCTGCTCCTCCCTCCAGGTCTGGGCGGTGTACTTCCATTCCTCCCACCTGAGCGTTGCCGCCGAGGGCGCCTTCTTCAGTCTGATATTCGATTCGTACCGGGAGAGGTCGAGGTGAGGCATCCTCACTGTCTGGGAGAGCTGAACAAAGCCGACGCACTTCGGCCTCCGTGAGGGGGACGGTGTTGAGCCGTTGCCCGTCTTCAGACATGAGCCAGTAGGTGGCTGGGTTGGAGGTGCCGTCGGCGTAGGAGGCAGGGAGGATGGATTGCAGGGCTGCTGCAAGCTCTTGATGGGTGATGGGGCCTGTGTTGTTGGCAACGCGAAGGATGGCATCGGTGGCAGCGGGAGAAGACATTGTGGAGTGAGAGAGGAGTCCAGTGTGAGGAAAGAGGCGAGTGAATGAGGAATACGGGGTCACTCGAACTGCTTTTATGTTTGACTCGGAGCGGAGTTGAGTGGTTTGGTACTCTGCTAGAGCATCATCTGCAAACACATCGTCTTTGTCGACCCACTGATTCTCCGAGTCGGGGTATCCCTTCCATTTTACCAAATACTGTTGTCGACGCCTTCTGCCGAAAATCTGGGAGTCTAGAATCTTCTTGACCTCGTATTCTTCTTCTCCCTCTACCAAATCCGGTGGCAGGCGCTGGAAATGTTCTCCGTGCATGGGTGTCTCGCGATAGGGTGTGAGAAGATTGATGTGGAATACAGGGTGAATGCTCCACTGCGTGGGAAGTTCCAATTGATAATTGACAGGGGACATCACCTGTATGATTTGGAAGGGTCCGTGCCTTCGGGCTGCTAATTTCGCTGTGGGCTGATTGGTGCGTAAATGACGTCCTTCTAGCCACACATAATCTCCGAGTCGGAATTTGGGCATGTCTTTGTGTTTTATCCACAAGGCCTGGGCCTTTTTGATCAGGTGTTGAGCCTCGATCTGTGCTTCTCGTAGTTGCTCCAACCACTTGGTCACCTGTGGGATTGGGGATGGGTTATCGACCCAATCAGCACGAGGGTTATAGCCCATGAGTAAGTGGAATGGGGACTTCCGTGTGGATTCGTGGGGCCAATTGTTATGCGCGAATTCCGCTATAGGAAGAAAGGACGCCCAGTTGTCCTGGCGTTCGTTGGTCCAGAAACGGAGATACTGCTCTAGCCACTGATTGGTCCGTTCTGACTGTCCATCCGTTCGAGGGTGATAGGCGGTGGAGATGTTCTGTTGGATTCCCAGAACGCGGCATAGTTCTCGTGTGAACTTTGACGTGAATCTGGGGTCTCGATTGCTGATAATCTTTGACGGTAATCCAAATCTTGTAAACATGTGAATGACGTACAGCGCAGCAGTCCCCTCAGCCGTGATTTCTTCGTTACACGGGATAAAAATCGACGCCTTCGTGCAGTCGTGATCCATAACTGTTAATATGGAGTCGTATCCGTTTGATATGGGAAGTTTGGTGATAAAGTCGAGTGCAATAGTCTCGAACAGTAGGGCGTCGGTCTTCGGCGTGATGGGAACGAGCGGTGCCCGAGTAGGGCGATTGTTAACCTTGTGTCGCTGGCAATCTGCACATCCTCGGACGTATTCCTTGATATCATTTTTCATGTCCGGCCACCAGTACCTTCGCTCCACCATTTGTGTAGTTCTTGCGATACCCAGGTGTCCGTGGACGGGGGTGTCGTGATTACCTGCGATAATCGTTCTTTTTTCTGTTTGGTTTCCAGTGACTACTCGGCGGCCTTGTTTGTACCAAACGCCTTGGATCTGCTTCAGTTGATGGGGGTCGACCCAGTATCGAAGCTGCAATTCGGTCTGCACCGGTTCTTCAGTGGGTGTGATTGTCGTAGCTCTAGCGAAAACGTGTTCGGGGAGGACGGTTACATCTCTGTTGTCGTCTCCTCCCTGGTTGTAATCTGGGTGGTGAGACAACGCGTCGGCTCTTCCATTGCTTTTTCCTGGAATATGGTGAATTTCGAAGTCGTATTCCATGAGTTCGAGTACTTCCCGTGCAATGCGTCGACTTATTTTCTGCAGGGACTTCCAGTACTGCAGGTTCATGTGATTGGAGAAGATTTTGATTTTGTGCGGGGATCCTGCCAGAAGAGGTTGCCAGTGACGTAGGGCCTTGACGATCGCCAGCAGTTCTAGGTCATAGATGTTGTATTTCCGTTTGGCCTCGTTCAGTGTGGCCGAGTAGTAGCTGATCGGGTGTCGTTTGCCATCTGTCTTCTTTTGAAGTAGCACTGCTCCTACTGCGAATCCAGAGGCGTCTACCTCTAGTTCGAACTGGTCTCCCAGGTTGGGGTGTGCAAGGACTGGTTCTTCCATTATGAGTGTTTTGAGCTTCTGGAACGCTCGTTCTTCTTCCGTATTCCACGACCATTCGATGTCCTTCTGTGTCAGTTTGTTGAGCGGCCTCGCGTGGGTGGCGAAACCACGGATGAAAAGACGGTAAAAATTGCAGAAGCCGAGAAATGAGCGGACATCACGAACCGAAGTGGGGCAGGGCCAGTTGCTAATTCCTGCGATTTTTACCGGGTCCATGCGTGTCACCCCCTTTTCAAGAATTACCCCCAGGTAATCCATCCGTGGTTGATGGAAGAGACACTTTTCGAGCTTGAAGTAGAGGTCATGTGCCAAACACACCACTAAAACGTCGTGGACTGCGTCAATATGAGCTTGTAAGTCGGCGGGTCTCGTGTGGCAATGCTGATGTCATCCATGTAGATGCGAATAATGGTACCCCACAGTTCGTGTTTTGCGATGGTGTCTCGCAGGATTGCGTTCATCATTGTTTGGAATGTTGCTGGGGAATTCGTGAGTCCGAAGTACATGACCAGTGGTTCGTAGAGCCCATACCGTGTTTTGAATGCTGCTTTGGGCTCGTCTCCTGGCTTTATGCATATGTTGTTGTACCCCCATCGGACATCGAGTTTGGTGTATGTATGTGCTCCACTTAGATTGGTGATGAGGTCGGATATCAGCAGGAGAGGGTATTGGTTTCGGATGGTAACTGCATTGATGCGCCAGTAATCCTGTACAGGGCGTAGCTTTCCGTCCTTCTTTTTAATGAAGAAGAAGGATGAGGCGTACGGGGATTTTGATGGGCGTATGTATCCCTTCTTCAACTGTTCGTCCAGGAATTCTTTAAGCTTGCCATCCTCTTCTTGCGTCATCGGATATACTTTGCAGTCGATTGACGTTGGGGTGTCGGGCTTGAACTCGATGGTGTGGTCCCAAGGTCTCGATGGCGGGAACCGATAGGACGCCTCCTCATTGAAGATCTTGGCGAATTCTTGGTACTCCGGTGGCAGTACAGCGGCGATGGTTTGCTGATTGGCCGCGATGGCTAACTCAGTTGCTGTAGTACGTACGTGACATTCCTCTTCCAGGTCCTTGAGGGCGTCCTCCTTTTCCTCGAGCGTCATATGTCCGATGACGGTTCAATGCTGAGCTGGATTTATGGATCTGATGATGATGGGCATCATATCTTCGTGAATAACTGCATGTGTCCAGCTGATAGTGGGTTCGTAGGTTGAAAGCCATGGGTATCCGAGTATGAGATCTTCGTTTTCGATATCCATAACTAGGAAGCGCAGGGTTTTGCAAACCCCTTTAGTCTGTACGTCCAGGTCTATGCAATGTGTGATAGACCCAGCTTTGTTTTCCGTGTTGTCAATATTCCAAATTTTCCTGGGTCAGTCTAGTTCGACTAGTCCGAGCCCCATTCTTTTTGCGAAGGCTGGTCGTATAAAGTTGTCGGTGGCTCCCGAGTCAACTAGACCTTTTATGTCGGCCATGGAGTAACTGGTGCGAATCAAGACTGGAATTCGAAGCGAACGGTAGCGAGTCATGATTACAGAGTTACAATTAACTGCCCTCACCCAGGCCGATGGGTTTAGGTGTCCCGAAAACCCTCTTTCCCCCATATTTCCTGAAGGACTAGGTCTTTTACTTCGTCACTTTCTTGTTTGATACCGCTGAGCCAGTTATCGGCGCGTTGTTGGGGGTGAGCCGTGGTCACCGTTCGTGCGTCAATATCCGGTTCTTGGGCATAGTAGTCTGTCTCCGCGACTCTGCTGGAGGACGGTTGGCCATGTCTGGGTTGCTGGGGCCGTTGGCAGTTTCGTGAGAAGTGACCCAGCTGTCCGCAATTGTAGCACGTTACTGTCCTCATATCTCATGGTGGTCTGCCACCCCGGTTGGTTCCTGCCCTTGGCTGGAATGGCGGGCGTGGACCCCTGTTTGGATCGCCTACTTCCGCAACTTGGGCTCGGGTTTGGTCAGCTGATGTGTCCATCGTGTTCGGGTTGTACCATGGTGGTGGGTTGTGAGGGGGAGCCCATCTATTGATCGGTGGTCTCCATGAAGTCTGGAACGTTGGGGCCGGAGGGGGTGGCCTTCCCATTTTGAGGACGTTAAGGTGTGCCCTCATGTGGATATACTGCTTTTGTCTTCGGAGTATGCAGGCCTTCCAGTCGTTGAAGTTTCTTGGTTCGTCTAGTTCATAGACCTTGGTGAATAGTGCTTGGGGCAGTCCCGCCGTGAAGCGGTCAATTGTTTGTTGGTCGTCAAGACGGTAATGAGCTTTCCGTGTGAGACGTTCGAATTTGATGACATACGCATCAATATCATCTCCTGTCATCCTGAACCCTTTCTGCAGTTCTGCTTGGACTTGTTCGGCTTTGAGAGTGTTGGCGAATCGTCGCACAAACTCCACAGTTACATGGTTCCAAAGGGTGTCAGATTGACGTGGGATACCTCGTCGGACTTCGTTGTTTAACCATTCGAGCATGGTCAGCATCCATTCGCTAACGTAGACTCCTTTGATGTAGCCGAGGAAGAGGAGGCAGCGTCGGTAGACGTTGGTCATGATGGGTGCCTCGTAGTTCGTTCCCCAGTAAATATGCCATTGCATGAGGAAGGATTCGTATTTAGTTCTGTCTCCATCAAAGGTGGAGGGGGGCTCGCCTGACAGTTTGTCGGATCCCCCATGTAGTCCGACGCCAGGGATTCCTCCCCCAGGTGGTCCTCCTCCTCCAGACGGTCCTCCTCCAGGGAATCCTCCTCCAGGGAATCCTCCTCCTGGGAATCCTCCTCCTGGGAGTCCTCCGTCGCGATTGGGAGGTCCTTCCAATGGTGGGTCTGGTCGATCGGGTCCTACTGCTCGATATAGGGTGGCATCATCTGCTGTCATGCGATGTCCCGTTTCTGGGTGAATGGGGAGGAGGATGGCTTCGGCTTCGGCTCTTATGCGGCGAACTTCCTCTTGGTTTCTGTGGCCATCTCGGGTGGGTTTACGCGAATGATTTCGGGTTCGTCAATGTGAAGGGACTCAGCTTGTTGAACCAGTTGGTTCGTTTCATCTCCTTCACTCTCTTGGTTCTCAGTAGTGTGTTCGCTTTTGCTTTTGCTTCCTTCTGATGGAGCGGGAGTGCGGGGTTCGGAAGTGCTTGGATCTTCGGCTGGGGCTCCATCGATAGGTCCCCAGTTAGTTCCTATAGGCAAGTTGCGTGAGTCTATGTCGCAGTTGTAGTTTCGTCCTGCTGGTCGGACCGCGTCCCAGCGGTTGTCGATGGGGTTCCAGGTAACCTCTACCCAACACGAGTGTTCGAAGTTAAATTCGACGGGGCGATATTGAGTTGGTCCTGAAGCGAAGTCAACAAAGTATCCCTCGTCTCCCCTGTATTGCCTCCAACGGGCTGCTCCTAAGAAGAGGGTTGGTACGTTACGATCTCCTCGTCGTTCGAGGTGATACGGTTGAAAGTTTCTCCACTGGTCTCGAGTAGTGAACGCCACGGTGGATGATCTCGGTCTTAATGTAATGCTGTCACTGTGTTGAGTCTGACTTGGACTATCGAAAGGGCGATCACAACTTAGCGTAGGCGTGGGAGGTCTAGGTCAGAAGTAGATACACGGTCTCTAGTAGACACGTGATCACGAGGAGCTCTAGGGCTAAGTCCACTAGGTGTAGATAACAGAGTACGACCTGCTCTACAAGAGACAGACGTATCAAGAAGCAGAAGAGAAGGACGCAAGTCACAACAAGAGGCGGTAGAATGGTGACAAAGGAAGAAGACCGAGATGAGGATCCTCGGTCTTCCCATCGTGTTATTGTTGCGCAGCAATGCACGCAGCTAACAGGAATGGTGTTCTCACCTTTGAGTAGGTTGAGAGACTATAGCGGTGGAGAGGGTGCACAAGTGAGTAAGAGAGTGAATTTCTGTTCGCCTCCCTCCCCATGGGAGGATATTTATACTCTATGGTCCTACCCTGACCATTTGCGTAAAAGTGATGAGTACAGGCGTCCACAATATCGTGTTTTTACACACGCCTGATGTAAACTACCACTTCGAGATAGCCATAGGGCTTCTCCTTCTCAGAGGGCGTATTGCGCCCGCTATAGTACGTATCCTGACTACCGTAATAGGAAACTATACTATCGTAGTGTCGTAACTGCTATAGATAAGGTCCTTACGTACTTATCACGTTCCAACAGTTATTTGTACTACTGAGGAGGTCACTTTGAAGCGCCTCATGAAACAGCGAGACGAATCGCGTAAGTAGCTCGAACCCTACTACACCGATCCTAGGAATGAGTCATGGTATCCTACATGTGATACTCGATGACTGATATGATAAGTCCGTGACCTATTACTGCTTACAAAGGAGTCACAACCGACTCGTAAGTGTCCACGACCGTAAATGCAACACTAGTACTACGCGTTATGGTATCGTATTTGTAGTGTTGAACGAACTAGCGAAATGTCACTCGTAAACTTCCTCCCGCCTCATATATGAAAGTTCGGACCCTGGCCAACGGACGGAGTAGTGGGAAAAGAAAAATTGTTGTCGAAGGCAGAGTTGCCAGTGTCCGGTGTTGGGTATACACTTACTTGAGTCGTTGGCCCAAAGCCAGCAGATCCCGTAGAAAAGGACGTGCCGCCATGCGTAGGTTGAGGAACCTGAACCTTGAGTCGAGCGAGCTCAAGCTCGTACTGTATCATCCACTCCCGGTGCTCGAACTCCGTCTTCTGGTGCTCAATCTCCTTCTCCCGCATCCATTCCTTGATTACGAGGGCCCTCTCTTCGGCAGCGTACTGTTGAACATCGTGTTCTTGCTCAGCCTTGAGCTCCATCTTCTGGCGCTTCGCGACAAGAGTGGCGGTCTTGAGTTCGTACGAACCTCTTGCAAGCTCAAGTAGCTTGGTGTGCTCGCTAACCGACGCCTCCAAGGAACTTTCAACGTGTGTACGCTTGCTGGAGGAGCCCTTTCTCACCGGCCCTGCACTCTTTGAGCTTTGGTCAGCTGAGCTTGCAACAGATGGTGTCCAATGGTGCATCAAGAGGTGACCGAATGGTTTGTGGGTAACAGGGGTGTTGTCGGGTTGTACCGAGTCAGGGTCGTTTTCTGGTACATCTAGAGTGAGATCCTGTAACGTCAAGTTAAATGTGATCCAATACACAGATGTAACGGTTTCCGTCGTGGACACTTACGATATGGTTGTGACTCCCCTCGTAAGCAGTAATCAGTCACGGACAAGTAGTATCAGTCAGCGGTCGTGGTATCACATGCTAGTGTACCATGACTCATTCCTAGTATCGTCGTAGTAGGGTTCGAGCTACTTACGCGATTCGTCTCGGAGTTCATAGGGGGGCTTTAAAGCTGTCCCTTTCATGTATAAGTAGGAGTACGCAAAGACCAAGATTCGCCATCTTGGTCTTCTTGAATCGTCATTCCGTTCCTCTTCCTTCTTCAGTACCTCCTTCTTCCCGGACTCGTCGTTCGCCTGTCTCTAGTAAGAGCAGGTCGTCTTACACCGCCTACGCCTAGTGGATCAAGCCCTAGTGCCCGTCGCAATCACGTGTCTAACAGGGCCGTGTATTGTCATCACGTGACTATACGAGTCGCAGTACCTGCTAAGTCGTTCTACGCCCTTACGAAGTCCAAGTCGGACTAAACGCTAGTGACGGCGTTACAACAGAGCAGCAAATTTTGACGTACCTTCAAGTGATCGACTTCGCGGTCACTGGCAGTACCAGTCTGCCCCTCAGTGTGCTGCACAGGACCGTCCAACTCCCGCAAGCCATCGACCTCCTCGCCACCAGCGCCACCTCCTCCAACACCACTCAGGCTGATACCGTCTTGCGCATTGTCCTGGTTCCCGAACAAGAGTCCAAGAGCTTCAGATTCGAGATTTTGGCCAGGCTTGGACGACACTGTGTGAGGATTGAAACTGGGAAGGGTGCGCCAAAACCCATGTAAGCACTCCCATGCAGGAAAACTGTGTAAAAGTTTTCCTACCATGTTGTTTAGTCAGTATAGATAGTCAATAGCATGAGAGACACATCTAGAAGATTGCTGAGGTTATCATCCCTCCAAATCTCGTCAACCGATAGCCCTGCACCAGTCCTCCTGAGCTCCATGTTAAACTCTCGGTACTTGCGCTTCAAACTTGGAGATATCAGATGATTCAGATCACACCCTGTTCACAGATATGGCAACTTACTGTGTGATCCGATTCTCGACTGCCTTGGCACATTTTTTCGCATCCTCCTTTACCTCTTCACGAACCTTAGGGTCAGCGTCAACAGAAAATATGTACTTGGCTATCTTGACATGAAAGGTGGATTTGGAGCCCTTTGCCACACAACGTGGCCGATTTTCTTTCCAAGCGTCATGTGATGAGTCAGAGAAGAGGCGTTGACGGTCCTCAGGATTATCTTCCAGCCAATCGATAAGCCGGTCAGTGCGCGTGTTGTCCCATTGGACCCGTGACCCTTTTTTGTGGGGTACTTGGGGGTCGTCGTTGGCCTCAGGTGCAGGCTTCTTGCCCGACTTGGTGGCGCACTTGCCAGGTGGTTTGGTTACAGTGGTGTTTGTTGTGCTCTTTGCTCGCGCTCTGGGGGACATGAGTGAGGAAAGTGGTGGAAAGACGACCAGAGAGGCAGGAAGCAGAGACCGAGAGACCGAGAGTGCCACATAGCCAAGCACGCAGTAAACTAGACTTGCGTCTCCGCAAAATAAAACTCCAATTTCGTTGTCGCCATCCTTCATGAGATCAAGATAATAGCATTAGGCGATGTAGGAGCCCCCACCCGTCCTTAACGCAAATCATAGCATTACTTAATCCATTTTTGATTTCCTGATCGAGTTAATTTCCAAAATAAGGATTTCCAAAATGGTATGATAATGTGACAGATAAGCGAACTTTGAAAGACCCTATTGTCAAAAACCACCATGATCCTCCCGTATACGGACACCCAGGCATCAAACGAACAGCCTGCATCATAGAGCGACACTACTGGTGGCTCCACATGATGAAGCACATAACCGAATACGTTCAAGGATGCATGGAATGCCAATGGCATAAAGTAAACAACCGACCTACAAAAGCTCCACTGGTAGCCATTACACTGAGCCCCGATGCTAAGCCCTTTGAAACCATAGCCCTTGACTTCATCACTAAACTCCCGACCTCTCAAGGGCATGACTCTATCCTCACCATTATGGATCACGATTGTACCAAAGCGTCAATCTTCATCCCCTGTGTCGAAGAAATCACAGTGGAGGAAACGGCCGCCCTGTACATCACTCATGTGTTCAGAAGATTTGGATTACCGGCCGAAATCATCAGCAATCAAGATCCACGCTTCACGCCCAATTTCACACGGGAATTATGCCATATCTTAGGAATCCATCAAAACATATCAACGGCGTATCACCCATGCACAGATGGACAGTCCAAGCGGACCAATCAATGGCTCAAACAATATCTCCAGTTCTGGGCCAATGAGTGGCAAGATAACTGGGCACAATTTCTCTCTATGGCGGAATTTGCACATAACAGCTGGCCACATGAGGCAACTAAGAAATCCCCATTCACACTCATGATGGGCTACGATCCGCATGCAGATTGGATCGATAAGCCATCCCCCATCCCACAAGTACTCACGCAGTTGCAACAGTTCTGAGAAGCACGGGTGGACACTCAGGAGCTGATCAAACGAGCCCAGGCACTATGGATCAAGCACCGAACTACACCTCGTTATCAAGAAGGAGACCAAGTTTGGTTAGAAGGATGACACCTCTGCACCAATCAACCCATGGCCAAGCTTGCCACACGAAGACACGGACCATTCCGAATCCTTCAAGTGTTGTCACCTGTCAATTACCAACTGGAACTTCCCACACAGTGGAGTATTCACCCTGTGTTTCACATCAATCTACTCACACCTTCTCGCGAGACACCCCTACACAGAGAAAATTTCACGCGCCCAACACCAGATCTAGTGAACGGTGAAGAGGAATATGAAATTGAACGAATTCTAGACTCATGGAGATTTGGCCAAGGCAAAAAAAACTCCAGTACTTTGTGAAATGGAAGGGATACTCCGACTCGGACAACCAGTGGGTCAACAAAGCTGACATATTCACTGATGAAGCTATAGCGGAGTATGAAAAGAGCTCGTCAAGAACGGTTATAAGCATGGTCAACGATGCTAAGTCACTCCCATCCTTTCACACTGGCTACTCCTCTCAACCAACAATGTCTCTTTCCACTGCCACCGTTGCCTCCTCTCTCTCTGCCCATGGAGTCGACCACCTCACCCATCAAGAGCTTGTTGCCGCGCTCATCAATGCTGCCACCATTGAAGATGTCAACAACCCTGACGAACCAGCCTCATACTGGCTCTTTGACACTGAAGGACGACACCTCTCCACCACCCCCTATTCTGCCACTGAAATACGGCAACTTCGCGCAGCTGTCGGAGGCAGTGTCGATGCCTCACCTAGCCCCCTCCCAGGACGCATCGAGATTCGGGTTGACGAAGAACAAGACAGAGTCGATGCTGAAGTGGGAGGCGTGGATGGCCAGTCGCAACTGGAGGTACAAGGCCGCCAAGTGGCGCGATCATCAACTGGCAATAGCAGTGACAAGGAGAACGAGGATCCTCGTCAGATGCCAGTGGTTCACCACGATGCTGAAAAAGCAGTGTACGACACGGTAGAGGGCGCGTTGAAAGAACACTACCCAGATGAGCAGCCATTTATCATCACCACCACCGACTCTGACGACCTGCACGAAACCCCGTTCACCTGCAATACGATGGGATGACCCCTCTATCATGGGGACGTGTGTGTCAACATTGAAGATGTGCCCCACCCCACAGTTTGCCTGCATTACCTTGGTGGCAACAACGGAGGACAGCCGCCCCATGGGTACAAGTTCAACCAGGGCGAGGACTTCATTTACTACCCTATCACCAACGCACAGGGAGTCACCCGCCAAGCGACCTTCGTCCAGGTCATCATGGGCCCAGACCCCCAAGTGCTAGCCCTCCTAGCCAACAGCAAGAAGGTTTACACCCAACCGCTCTACGCCGAGCCACAGGTGTGGGTAGCTGGTAAGCCCCACTATGCCCCCAAGGACATGTGCCCCTTGGTGGGTGGGCACAGTAACTAGCACCACGTTGATCGCGCTGTCAATGAACTCAAGGACACAAGCCTCAAGGCAGAGCTGGTTTGCTACTGGGCCGACAAGCATGAGGCGGAGAGGATGGAGCAGTGCCTCCACGCCTTAGCACAGGCACTCAGTGGCATGCAGGGAGAACTGACCCAATCCAAGTTCAGACTCAAGATGGTGAACACGTGGGATAGGATTATGGGAGTGCAGGAAGGATGGATGGGTGGCATTGGCCCTACTCAGTGCCATGGGCGTTGCAGCTGAAAAGGGGGTGATGTCACGGTTTGACCAAAGTGGATGCTTACTATACGGTGATGACCTCATTTGTAAGTAGTAATGTGTCATGGACAAGCATCAGTCAGCAGTACGAGTCACATGCCAATGTGGCATGACTCATTCTCATCAAAGTAGTAATAGGGTTCAAGCTATTATTGCTAGTCGTAGTA
Source organism: Lactarius pseudohatsudake (assembly GCA_021525015.1). NCBI lineage: Eukaryota > Fungi > Basidiomycota > Agaricomycetes > Russulales > Russulaceae > Lactarius > Lactarius pseudohatsudake. The sequence continues at coordinate 7,638 of JAKELH010000618.1, read as the reverse complement.
CAGGTTCAAGAGGAGTTTCAAAACTACCTCTCATATGTATATAACAGGCAAGGGAAGACCAAGTATCGCCATCTTGGTCTTCTTCCATAATCACCACCTTTCCCTCACATCTCCCTCTTGAGAGCTTGTACACTGACCCTGGTGTTGCCCTAAGGAGTAGCACTATTCCTCATCACTCCATCTATCACTCTCATCCACTACCTCTGCCAACGATGTGCTACCTAGTGACCAAAGTTGTCCTAGTGTATAGTGAGACTCTGTGACCTGCGCATAAGCATCACATGACAGCGAAGAGACTTCATATTCTGTTGAAGTCATGAACACCCTTACGTGTCCAAGTCAGACTAACACCAGTGGTGACATTACACTGTGATAGCTGTGCAGACCTGGCATCGTTGTGTGTAGTTCAAAAAATATATACATGTGATTTAGACATACCATATATGGAAATTGGGAGGGAGGGAGGGGTTTGAATACTGCCTAAAAATAAATTCCAACATGCTGTCAAAAAATCCGATCCTGCCACCCCCTTGCAATTTGCAGAACCTGGAAACCAAATGCAACACTCACCGAGCTCAGTGTCATTGTCTTCTTCAATCACTTGCACCAACTCGTCATTGCTGTCACTGCCCACTTCAATCGGCTCAGTTTCAGATGCGGTGTCACCATCACTCTTATCCGCAACTTCAGGGGTAGGGTGTTGAGCCTGAGCACAGGATTGGGCACAGGGAGGAAGGAGAGGCAGGCGCTGCAACGTCCAAGTTGCCCAAATGTGTACTGGACTGAGTACTAGTAGCAGTCATAGTCAATGCCAATGTTGTCTTTGGCTTCTTTCAGACCAAGGGATCACCATTTTCAGTGGCACGTTTGGTGGACTTTCGCTTGCGTGACCCTTCAATCAAGTTGGCAGACATTTGTGTGAAGTAATGGGTACACAGGTGAGGAGGAAAGTGCAGGATGGTGTATTGATAGGGCAGATCAAGTGAGGTGTTTAAGTACATCTGGTATGGACCGTACAGTACTGTGCCAAATACTACCTATTGTGAGGCAATGAAGGGGGGGAAAGTTCAGGAAACGGGTGCAACAAAGTCGAAACAGCATGACATCGCCTGTAAGGAACGGGTGGGACTAGGAAAGGGATAGCACAGAGTTGAAACATGAAAGGGGTCACGAAGGATATTGCACAACATAGAAAGTTTGATCTGGCCAGGCAAGTCATGGAAAGAAAATACGAAAAAGGCTGAGGGACATACCAAAAAAAGGATAGACAAATGGCAGCAGTATTGAGTGCTTGCAGAACCGTGCACTTGAGTTGAGGCCCATCATGAGGGGCAAGGAACAAGAGTGGGACGACTTGTTGAGTTGTTATGCAGCCGGTCTGTGGTGTGGGCTTGTGGTAAAGTGGTATGGTGCGCCTGAGAAGTAAGAACCGTGAGATGAAACCTGAGGGCTCAGGGGGCAAGGAACAAAAACAGCAGTGGTAAGACCGTGAGAGAGTGTGTTGGAGGTTGGAAGAAAGGAATGAATACCTGCAGGAACCCGTGCCACGGGTACGGGTTTGCAAGGGTTTGAGATCACTGACCCTGACCCATACCTGGCAAACCCTTACCCGCTACCCGGGCGGGTTTTGCCAACCTGTGGTAATCTCTAGTGGTGGCATAACACCCAAAGTGCTCTGAAGCCCTGAGGGAAGGGAACTAAGGATTTGCTGGTCGCTAAAGAAGTAAATACAGGGAGGTTATATACTGGAAAGTAAGGCAATGGATCTAAAGATAAAGTGAGGTCCTTGAGGAGGTGGTGGAGCAACAGCGTTTGGCTTGTCTCTAGGACCTTGTGGGTTTTCTTGTATTCATCCAAGGAAAATTCTGTGGAAATGGTCTGAGTCAATCAGTGTAAGGTGCAGTAAGGAAATCTCACTGAGAGCCCCACAGAGATTGAAGTTGTTGTGAAGGTGCAACATATCTTTTTGAAGTGCACCAAATTTATAGTCAAGAAGTGACTAGAAGATGTGAGTGTGTCATGTACAATGAATTCGAACATGAGGGAAACTTACCCTGGCTTCACATTCATGATAATATTTTTGTTCTGATTGGTGGTGCCTTTGCTCTGCCCAAATCAAGGCCTGAAAGGTAGCTTCCTTGGATTCCCAGGCAATAGTCTGCCAATCCTTCTTTTGTTTGGCAGGAACAAAGGAGAACAGGGCACACATGAATGGACAAATCAAGACCATAGCGGTGAGGTAATGGCTTCTGTGTAAGGCTCCAACCATTTAGGTTTAAAACAGTTTTTAAACTATTTTACATGGTTTACTTTTACCATATATTTACTGGCATGGTGATATGAAGTAAATAAACTAAATAGTAAACAGTAAACAGTCCTTGACACAGTCACACCAAGACCCTTTAGACTCAAGAAGAACTGTTATCCACATTTGGCCTCAGATCAGAATATTTAAGTGTGCTAATTAATATGTTCAACACTTTAAACACTGTTGAATACTTTGAACTTGGCCCTGAACACACTGGATGGAAATCACCATTTCCATGCTGACACATTTTAACACTTCTATAATAGGTAATTCCTTTTCCTTCATTTTTATGGTCAAAATGTGAATCTGATAATTATATACTATTAAGCCAGATTCATGTTAAAAAATGATATCAAAATGGTATTTATATAATATAAATTTTTCACAATTCATAGAGTGGGAAATATATTATTATTTTAGGATTTCATCAAGATATAGCTTTAAAAAATGAGAGCCAAACCTGAAATAAAGAAGTATCATTTGCATTTTTCTAACCTATTTCTATGTACAACATTGTAGAAGAATATCCACTTTCCAACCAAAGAGATTGTAATAAAATTATATCAAGTGAGTATCATTTTAACAACATTTTTTAATCTGAATTTAGCCTAATAATAATATAAAACCATCACTGGATGGAAAATGCCCTTTTACCATTGACAAAATTTAGGTGTCTATAACAAAAGTGTATTTTTATTCACAATTTTTCATACATAAAATGTTGATAAGGTAATTAATTGACAATGCAATTCCAAGGCATAATATGTAAACAGTATAGATTTTATTTTTCCACAATATTGTCAGAATATTATAGAGGTCATATTATGTATCCTGTTAAAATATTTCACATGGTAATCTTTATAAAATACAACAGTGGTTCAACACATTTCTGGAATCTCAGGAAATAAAATAGATAAAAAAACTCTGAGAATATTTGTGGAGTTGTACCACATTGGATGCTAGGGGGTCCTCTGTCAACTCTAAGTAATTCAATCAGCTGTTCCTAAGCTATTTGACTGCAGCTGACTTGGTTATTTGTAAGCCAAGCTCATTGTTAAGCAAGTAAAATAACTCAGGAATGCCTAATTCGATCACTTAGAGTTGCCCTGGCATTTTTAATTGTCTACCTCCACAAACATCTTCAGACTTTCCTATTTTATTTCCTACTTGTAGGATCCCAAAAATGTTGGCTCAAGCTGCAACTAAGGCTATAACACAACATAGGGTTAGTTGTTGAATATGTTCATGAGAGTTAATTTTCAAGTTACTATTTTCATCATATTTCATATATTTGCTACTGAGTGGGCCCATTTCAAGAAAACTTTGTGGTATCAATGTAAATTGTTTTATAAATAGTATTTACTGTCTATAAACAGTTTACAATGGTTTACTGTCTATTTACTGGCTGTTGAGTAAACATAAACTAAATGGTGAGAGCCTTACTATTACATCAACAAAAGACGGTTAGTTGTGTGGAACTATGAACAGAATAAGACTTACTTCTTCAGGTATAATTTCAACAGGATGTGGAAACACCCCTTGATTTTGAGGGCACAGAAGACTGCTTCAAGAGCAGCCACTTCTGTAATCATGTGTTCAGACTCCACAAGAGCCAGTTCCCCCATGTTCCCATGGGCATGCTTTGAGAGCTTGTGATATAGTGTGCATGCGCACACATTGACATCCTCCTTTCAGAGTTGGTAACACTCTGTTATGCCCACAAGGCAAGCCTTGTAGGCTTGCTGCTTGAGGAGATGCTGGAGTAGCGATGTTTTGCCTGCTTCTGGGATCCTGTACATATTTTTGCACATAATGGTCTGGAGTGACTGCCATATGTCATGGGTCAACCGATGGGTAGAATCTTGGATATGTCATGGGCCAACCGACATTGGCTGACACCGGAGATTCTTACACATCTCATGGGTCAGCCGACATCAGCCAAGTCAAAAGTCCGGAATTGCTTCTTCTGGAAGATGTGACAAGATTCCGAGATCTTGCACCCTAAATGGACAGACAACACGCATTCTGGACCATGCGTAACTTTCCTGAGACCTACACATGTTTATATACCCCCATAATCTCGGAATATTTGAGGTTTGTTCCTCCAGACCATGTGTAACTTTCATCAGACCAGCACATGTTTATACACCCTCATAATCTTGGAATATTTCAGAGTTGTTTGTCCAGGCCATGTATAACATTTATCAGACAAGCACATGCTTATACACCCTCATAGTCTCGGAATATTTCAGAGTTGTTCTTCCAGGCCATGTGTAACTTTCCTGAGAGATGCACATATGTATACACTCTGATAATCTCGGAATATTTCAGAGTTGTTCTTCCAGGCCATGTGTAACTTTCCTGAGACTTGCACATATGTATACACTCTGATAATCTTGGAATATTTCAGAGTTGTTCTTCCAGGCCATGTGTAACTCTCTTGAGACATGCACATATTTATACACTCTCATAATCTTGGAATATTTCAGAGTTGTTCTTCTGGGCCATGTATAACATTTATCAGACAAGCACATGTTTATACACCCTAATGATCTTGGAATGTTGTTCTTCTGGGCCATGTGTAACTTTCCTGAGATATGCACATGTTTATACACCCTCATAGTCTCGGAATATTTCAGAGTTGTTCTTCCAGGCCATGTGTAACTTTCCTGAGACTTGCACATATGTATACACTCTCATACTCTTGGAATATTTCAGAGGTGTTCTTCTGGGCTGTGTGTAACTCTCCTGAGAGATGCACATATTTATACACCCTCATAATCTCGGAATATTTCAGGGTTGTTCTTCCGGGCCATGTGTAACTTTCCTGAGACATGCACATATTTATACACCCTCATAATCTCAGAATATTTCAGGGTTGTTCTTCTGGGCCATGTGTAACTTTCCTGAGACTTGCACATATATATATACTCTCATACTCTTGGAATATTTCAGAGTTGTTCTTCCAGGCCATGTATGACATTTATCAGACAAGCACATGTTTATACACTCTTATAATCTCAGAATATTTCAGAGCTGTTCTTCCAGGCCATGTCTACTTCCTCAGACAAGCACATGTTTATACTGATGAACAGCATAGGTGGAACTTGATACTCACAGTGACAAGGAGACTGTGGTGAGGGTGAGATATAAGCAGCACCGGGTAAGCAGAGAATCTTGCAAGTGAAGTAGAGTTTCTGATACAGCAGAGTGAGAACTGGATGGTATTAGACCAGAGAACACATATCTGATACAGCAGAGTGAGAACTGCAGTATCAGGGTGTACATGGTACACTGTTTATACAGTCTAGGGACAATGACACACTTGTACAATAAGGGCAAAGTACAATAGACAGAATACAATAAGGCTCAGAACAATGAGTGAGTCAGAACAAAGGAAGTCCTTAGAACAATAAGTACAAGGGAAATCTAGAGAATAGATGATATCGTAGGAACATCACAATAAAGATATAACAAAAGGATAGTCCCAAAGCATAGTACATTAACCAGTGCAGAGGAGTCCATAGTGATGTCATTGTACATGATGTCATAGATACCAAAGAAGTCCAAGATTGTGATGATCATACATCTAATCTGAATAAGTCCTGTATATCTAATCTAAAGCAGTCTATGTCTGCATGTCTGTTGAGCCACTAAGTGCACACAGGTCACTTATCAACATATACACCCTCATAATCTCAGAATATTTCAGAGTTGTTCATCCAGGCCATGTGTACCTTTCCTGAGACTTGCACATATTTCTACACCCTCATAATCTCAGAATGTTTCAGAGTTGTTCTTCCAGGCCATGTATAACATTTCTCAGATGAGCACATGTTTATACACCCTCATAATTTCAGAATATGTCAGAGTTGTTCTTCTGGGCCATCTATAGCCACAGATGCAAGCTTCTTGATTACACCAGCAAGGCCCTGAGGCGTGGTGTTCTTCCCAACCAGTGTTATTTGAAATGTTGCTGGTTAATGCTGTGTCTGGACTACTTGCGGGGAGGGAAAGGCAGGCTAGTAGGCTGGGAGGATTATTCTCGGTTCGTCCTACTAGGAGCTCTACAAGCTCGGGATCATTGGGGTCCGTGGGAGGGTCGTGGAAGACGCGGGGGTTGACCAAACTCTGGTCTGGGTTTGTCAGGGTCGTTTCCCAAGTACTGCTACTCCAGGAATATATAAGCTTGGTTCCTTCGGTAATAACCAAGTGTGGAGGTCCTTCTCTGTTCACTACATGGACTTCGCAGAAGGATAACTGGATCTCTTTGTAAGAGAGGCGGAACCAATTGATATATTGGTGGGGGTTTCCAAACTGGAGTTGTCGGATGAGGTAGTCACACCGAGGGGGAATATAATTGAACCAAAGATAGTTGCTCTTTGTCCAAAGGAGAAGTTGGTAAGTGATGATGTCCGAGAGGTGCCAGAACAGGAGCTGGTTGTTACAGGCGTTGACAACAGCTGAGAGGTCATTTACCAAGTTGTTGTAGCTGTCTTGACCGATGAGCTCTCCAAACTCGAAGAGGTAGACAAGACTCTTGAGCACCAAGGGGGATCCGTCCAGCAGTCTATGCGGGAGTTCTTGGAGAGGTCATTAAGGGAAGTCAAGGGGTAATACCGATGGACTTGTCGGTCTCTGTGGGTATTGAAGTTCACACAAGCTCTTGCAACGTGTTGTTCTTTGGTTAATTCGCGAAGGGAGATAGGAGGCACTTGAATCACTCGATTCACAGTCTGTTAATCAAAGGCAAAAGGAATACTCACTAGTTGCGTTGATTTGAACCACTCGATTCAAAGGGTCAAGGCAACAAATCTATACCACTAGTACTTTATAGTGGCTGGGAATCCGGCATAACAGCAATAAAATCAAAGGGATCCGCCAGAACTTGAGGAGTAAGGCAAGAGGAAAGGAGAGAAGGATTGGACCGAACAATATCTTCAAAGAAATAGCCCTGATAGTGGGCAAACACCTGTCCGTTGAAAGAGAAATGAAGATGTCCATAAGTAGTAACAACACAACCGTCCAAAAAGTCATGAATCTCCAATGTTACCAGGGAGTCAATATAACCCGCTCAGATTATATTGCTGAGGGGGGTGAAGGCTTCCCGGAGTCCTTCTCTGAAATCGTACCTCACGCTTCCAAGTGGGAGGTTAACACAAGGGAGGTTGAAGATGGCCTTCGAACAGATATAGAGGGTGGGGAAGTCGGGATGGAGGATGGGATCGATGAGGCGGGGATGGATGGTGTAGATGTGAGGAGGCAGGATACAGAAGGGGGTGACGGATGGGAAAACAGGGGAACGCCAAGCAAGGTTGGTGAGGAGGGGG
>JAKELH010000617.1:0-43411 GCA_021525015.1 Lactarius pseudohatsudake | reverse complement strand
TTGTTCCCATGGACGTTTCTCGCGTCACTGCCAGATAGGTCCCGAATTCGCCCCGAGCCGGGGAATCCACTGTGGCCTGGAAGTCAACTTGGGTGTATATGTTGATTGATTTCTCCATTGTCTGGTGGTCTCACCTTTCTCCGAAATGGTCGACCTCCTCCCCAAGCTCCTTCCCGACCTCCCTCTTCGTCAGCCCTCGGTTACAGCCGTTTCCCCTATTCCTGACCTACTATTTACTGGCGGTTCTTGCCATTCTCCCGAACACGTTCCCCTTCAGGCTTTTGCTACAACCCGTGTTTTTATGGCAGGCTTGGAGGAGTGTCTTGGTCGTAGACCTCTCAGCATGGTTGGCGCAATTACTCGGACTCCAAAGTGCCGACCGTGCAGGTGACCGAGTCATTGTCTTGAACTACCAGTTCGTAGTGCGGGTTTTTTTCACCACTATATTCCTGTGAGTACATTCGCTGAGGTATAGTCATAGGCAATAGTATTCCTCCTGGTATTGAGGTCGTTCGAGTGGACGTTCATCATCAAGGAGCCACTAAGGAAGTACGAGCTCACATGAATCAAAATGCCCCCGTCGAAAAGCGTTTGTCCATTTCAAGCGTGCTCCTTGATGCATTCGATCTTTGTGGCAATATGCGAGGAATCGGATGGTCGTGGTCACCAAAATCACTCTCCCAATGGAGCACGGCGCCGCATTCCGAATCTATCTCCTCCGTTTTCGCCTCCTTTCTTTTCTATATCACCACGTTTGACAGCACAGTATCTCATACAGCTCGTCTGCCACAATGTCAGTGGCAACCCCGGCGGAGCATCCATCTTCGACCCAAATCTCAGCTTTTTCCCCGTAATGCGTGGGCGGCTTTCGCCAGTATTTGTGGCGGCGTATGGGTATACTCGTTAATCGCAACAGCGTATTGTGTCGTGGCATTGATCGGGCGAGTCGTTTCGCCATCCCGCCTCGCACTGGCCGCCACTCTCGCACAACCCGTTGCTGTCGACCTCTATCCACGAGTTCTGGAGCTCCCGCTGGCACCAGTTATTCCGCCACCTCTTCATCACCTTTGGTGCGCGTCCCGGTGGCGCGCTCCTAGGACGGCCCGGCGCGCTCATGGGCGGATTCGCTGTATCCGCGGTTCTCCATCACGTCGCCGCGTGGGGGCTCGGGGTACAGCCCGGAGCCCAGTATGGGAGGGTCTTCCTTCTCATGGGCCTTGGCGCCACCATGGAGGATGCGTTCGAGAAGGCAACGGGCACGAGCGTACAAGGATTTTCTGGTTGGTTATGGACCACAGTCTGGTCCGTCATGTGGGGCAGGCCTGTTTTTGATGAGTTGGTTCGGGACGGCATGCTGATGAGCGAATTTTTCCCGTATGAACTTCGCCCGGGGAAGGCGCTTGTCGATGTCATCATCCGTCTACCAAACATAACGGGGATTCGATGAAATGTTGGAAACAGAATCAATGCGCACTAGATACTAGTTATCGTAACGACTCATAGTACTCATCCTTAGAATTACAGCACCAATGACTGAGCCATTTACATGCGCTTGTAACTTGTAGTGTAAATTACCACAGCTTCACTTTTTCCGTATCATCCCGACGGGGGACAACAAACTGCGACGTGCACAAATAAGATCAACTAACTCTCGCAGCTCCGAACAAGCAAGGTTTTCGTCGACAAAGTCGACCCATATCTAATAATGAAATAATCCGATCGCATTTAGGGGACGACCGCCTCAAAGCCATAGAAAGCCACGACATGGTAGGATCATCATTGCCACTGTCCTCGGATCCTCCACCTCGAGCCAAACGAAACTGTGATCCCAAAGCTGGTCACGGAAGTCTGGGCAGGAGTCATGACGTCTTTGACAATGTGTACTACGTGAACATTTCCCTTGTGAATAGCAATAACAAACCGAAATGCGTATTGAGACATTGCCCGATGTGAGAGCTGGATAAAAATGCATGTAGCAAAATCAACGAACGGAGATTGCCGTGCGCACCTACCTCATAGATCGTTGAAGTCTTGAAGGTGAGCATCAGCCCGCAATGTAGTGTGGCGCGTATATAAGATAACCCCGAAGGGTATACCCCAGGCCGGCGCACGTGGAACACAGCCGCATACTTCTTGTCGCTTAGAGCGCTCCCTGGCTGTGATCAATCTCGTCAGCCCCAAATTCGCAGCAGGGTGGATGAAGCGGGAAGATGCATATCGGTCCCAAGACAGCGGAGGGGAGAACATGCGTATACCAGGAATGCAACGCTTGAGTGCAAACTTGCAAAGGCATAGCCCCGGTACTTGTTCTAGAGGAGCACACCACTACCATGAAGGGGTATGTGACTGGAATAACAGCAAAGCCGTGTCCCTCCCATCGCCGTAGCAAGCATATTGAGGGACTTAGGATTGCTTGCGTCATGTAGATTGTAAGCACGAGTAGCGAGAGGAAAAGATAGAACGGATGCGGAGCAGGTTACTGGTCGGAGACTTGGAGGACCCGCGGAGGATAGGGTGTGTGTAGACATGAGACGATGAAGGAGCATGGTGAGAGGTTGGGGGGAAAGGAGCGGTACTGTGCATCACTGTTGTCCTGACTCCTGTGTGCGAAGAGACGAAGGTCAAGACTTATTTCAGAGACAGTAAGGAAACAAAGATGACAAGCGCATCGCCGATGCGTACTTACAGTAATATAAGGACTTATCGAGTGACATGTGACGGTGGCCGTGTTATGCATACTGGGCACGAGGTAAATACACCTTCTTTGCGAGTCGCAGTTCTGCTTCTACGAGGGGAGGGTCCGTGCTGCATTTGGGCGATGGGAGAGGTGAATGAGGATGGCGCGGCACGGAGGGTTAGTCAGCGTCAGGAGGAGATGGTTAACTGGGCTCTATTCGGTGCGAGGTCACGGGGGCATGCTTGGGGGCATGTACAAGCGTTGTGGGTAAATAGGTTTAGATGGAGTCCATGCTCGAGAGGTATGAAAGGGAAACGGGGCAAAGAGAACAGGCGAAAGCGCGAAGCGCTTCTCAATCGAGAACGAGGGTCTCTGCTGCCGAGGCGAGGTCGCGACGGGTGGGTGGGAACCCTCCGGGAGCGACCTGATGTGCGTCGACGGTTGCAGCGACCCTCATCATCGATCCCATCAAAAGGGCGTGGTGGGCGGGGAAAAATTAAAAGACCCGGTATTTCAGACCGGTTGAAAAGGAGGGCGGGAGGTGGCGGCACGCAAGAAAGGAATGAGCACGTGCCGCTTGCCTGCTCATTCAAAAACAAGCTCTAGGGCACCGCTCATGCCTCGCTACGCCTCAGACCCGCGAACACCGTACTGCCTTACAGTATTCCCACTGAACTGCTTTGTGCAGCGGCCGAACAGGATTACGAATTGTAGGGCCGTACTACTAATAGTATAAGATTAGCTCCTTTAAGCTACCTTTAAGTCTTCTTCAGAGCTTAGTTCGTTATCCATTATCATGTTCACTCCGAGTCAGAGGTTTGTTGTCTAAGCCTTCGCCGTCATACTACTATTGGACTAATAGACGATATTCCTTGCCAAATTCTCGCCACCACCCTCCAATTAGCCATTATCCAGTCTCCCGGGCCCTTCAGAGTTTTTTGAACCACATCTACCGATTGACTCTCCTAATGGGTGTGTCTAGTGCCTTCGTTTACAATTTTGCATGGCCAATGACCGAGTACCCTCTGCTGGTCTTCGATTGGCATTCATCCGCTCTTCAAGTTTCCTACTAAGCGATCCATCTTCTAGTGCCATCTTCAAGTTACACACCATCGGTAAGATTTATCAATCTCTCAGGCGGCCCTCGGGCTGTGGCGACTGCAGCGAGTAAGCTACTGACTTTGTGTGGTAGTACCAGGTGATAGCTACAGACGAACAACAACAATCGACATGCTCTCAGACGACGTCTTGCTTGAAATCTTCGATTTCTATCGAAAAAATCACGACGACACCCCGGGCCATCACCTTGTATGGAAATGGCACCTCCTGGTGCATGTATGCCAAAGATGGCGACAACTCGTATTTACGTCACCACATCGTCTCAATCTCCAAATTCTCTGTACACACGGAACTCCAGTCAGGAAGAATCTCAGTATCTGGCCAGCCTTTCCTATCGTTATCGATTATGGCCATGCTTGGAGCAGTGCTACGCCCAACTGTGGCGACAACGTGGTTGCTGCACTCGTGCACCGCGATCGCGTATGTTATCTCAGGCTCAACGTAGCAACGGGCTCGCAGTTGGGAAAGATTGCCACGGCGACGCAGGAGACATTTCCGGTGCTGACATGTCTTCAGATTTCCTCAATGGATGGAAATGCACCGGTTCTTCCCACTGAATTCTTCGGAGGTTCTGCACCGCGTCTAGAGAAAATCTATTTATACTGCGTTCCCTTTCCGACATTGCCAACGCTTCTTTTGTCGGCCAGTGACCTTGTCGAGCTTAGCCTTCACAAAATACCCCCAACTGGTTACATTTCACCCGAGGCGATGGTTGCGTGTTTGGCCACATTGCCTAGACTCAAAATCTTTATCATTGAATTCCAATCAGCTACTCCCCGCCCTAATCGAATGCGCCCGCCTCCTGCAACACGGAGCGTCCTTCCTGCTCTCGTCTCCTTTCAATTCAGAGGTGCTAGCGAGTATCTGGAAGACCTCGTTTCCCGAATTGACAGCCCTCAAGTAAATGGGATCTTCGTAAATTACTTCAATCAGTTTGTTGATTTTCAGGTCCCTCGACTCTCCGAGTTCATCAATCGCTCAGTCAGCCCCGAGATAGCCCTATTTAGGCATGCGCAGATTAGCTTTTTCAGTGACAAAGTCTACTTCACCATGTATCGTCAGCCAATCCGTCCAGGCGGGGATTGGCGCACTGCTAGGACTCTCATATTATGCCAAGGAATTGACTGGCAAGTTTCGCACATAGACCAGGTTCTCAGCCAATTTTCCGCTATACTCTCTACTGTGGCCCATCTCAAACTCAAGGTCGAGCCCAAGGGTCGTCAATTAGAGGGTACGGCCGACGCTGAATGGCTGCACTTCCTCCGCCAATTCCCCACCGTCCAGACGTTGCATGTATCTCAGGAGCTCGCGGAGCACGTTGCTCTTGCACTGGAGGACATCGCCGGGGAGAGTGTCACCGAAGTGTTGCCATCCCTTAACTTGATTTGCTTAGCGGGCCAGCCGGCATCATCTGTTGATGAGTTTGTCGCTGCCCGCCGGCAATGTGATCGCCCTGTTACCGTCATCGGCACAGAAAGGGTATTTAATGAAAAAGTCAAGTTCTACGTCGGCAAAGAAGAGAATATCCCGTACCAGTTGCGAACTTTATGTTTTACAATCCAACGGTTCTAATCATTCCTCTGACCCTTTAGGATACAACCATACACGCAGACGAATATACCTTCATTCCAAAGAGTTTCGTCAATGCCAGTGGCCGGGGTTCCAGTTTGGCCAGCCCCTCCGATGACTGGTGACCTTGACCTTACCTCCAACGGGGAGAGCCAGGTGATTTCACTTCCATGGATTTTCCCAGTGACACAGCCCGCCGGTGCTCCCACCCCGGGCACCGAAAACCCGCCTAAAACCCCGGGCACCGAATCCCCGCCGAAACTCAATCAGTCTACGATGGGAACCTGCCCGCATCCCGCATGCACATATGTGGACTTCAGTCGCCGACAAGAATGGGAACGACATGTCCTCCAGCACCTGCCACATTTCATATGTTGTCCGTACCCAGATTGCAACTGGAGCGGCAATCGTCGCGGCTACCCCCTTATGGACCATTACGAAAAGAAACATCCGCAGGATCAAGTACCGGACCGCGTCACGTCACATGACTCGGAGTTTACTATTTACGACACAAAACCATTGGCCAAGTGGCTCCTCAACAGAGAGGTCACACTGGAAGAGGCGATCGACGATGCGAATGCAATGGTGCGGGAGAAGGCAATGGAACTGGGCAAGTGGGACATGTGGAATGTACAGCCTCCGTCTGTGCGGGAACGTGTCCTTGGGCAACTGCCGCATCACATCTGTTGTCCGCACCCATGTTGCGTCTGGAGGGGCAGCCGTCACTATGCGCTGATAAAGCATTGGGAAGAGGAACACCCACTTGATCAAAGACCGGGCCGTGGCTCACTGGATGCGTTCACCACTATTTACAATGTGCGACAATTGGCCGGGCGACTCATCGGCGGAGAGGTCACATTGAAACAGGCAATCGACGAAGCGGAAGCCTCGGTGCGGAAGAAGGCAGTGGAGCTGGGCAAGTGGGACATGTGGGACGTTACCCGTCCGGGGCAAACTGACCACTCGGAAATCAACCTCGGTTTAAACTTGGTTTAAACCAGACGCTCGTAGGGTAAACGAATGGGGCGCCAGTTACAGTATATGCTGCGTGTTCTTAAATTCATTGTAGAGGTCGTAAATGCATGTAAAATAATGAGCGGACGCCTGCACTCCGTTAGAAACGATCATGAACAACATCTCACAACTACTAGTTTTAGGCATTACAGTACTGTACGTGTCATCTCACCAGATCCGATTTCACCCGACAACGACAGTCATCATCTGCACGCTCAATTGGCCGGTTTCCAGTCAATTCATTGGAAGCTAGCTTGTCGTGAAAGTACAACATTAGGGACTCTTCTTCACAACATAAATAGGCCTTCCTCGCGAGGCTGCGAGACCAACCCCTCACTACATGTTCAGCACAACACGTCCGACGATCTTACCCGCCTCCATGCCTTCGTACACACTGGAAGAAGAGCGTTCAACGACCGGCCAACTCCCAAGGACGAAAGAAAAGGACGTACTCTGACAATGCCGACAACGGCTGGATAGCAAGGTGGCACTTCACCTTGCCCGAAGCGGCAATTTCCAGTGCTTCGCGTGCGTCTTGTCGGTTCCTGAGATATAACGACTATGGTCAGCACGCTAGACGGTGCGCAAAAAACGAGGGGTCGCACCCAACGTAGGACCCTATGATGTTGATGGCCTTGGCCACCGTCCAGAAGATGGGCGCGTTGAGCTGGGCATCTGCGGGGAGACCGACAACCATGAGCGACCCTCCGGGACGGAGGTATTCGATCGCCTGCTCATAAGCAGCGCTCTGGAAACGTTCCGGTTATACGCGTCCGTGTAGCACGCTCCCATGGATCAAGGACTTACGGAGGCTGCTGCAACGAGCGCGGCATGTGGGCCCTCTCCGCCGGCCGCAGCCTGGATGTCTTTTACGAGATTCTTTGTCTCACGGAAGTCGATCCATTTCTCCGCGCCGAGCTTCAGGACCAGCTCTTTCTTTTCTGCGCCGGTGTCTGGACGACGTTACGATGAGTAAAGCAAAAACCGGATGAACACGGGTGACGTACCGACAGCTACAACTCGGAGTCCGAAAGCATGCGCAGCATACTGGACAGCTACATTTATTGCATGAGATAGGGTGGTCACGGTCAGAAGGACGACGAACCGAGATGTCCGAGGCCGCCGCCTGCGCCGGGAAGAACGATCCAGTCTCCTGGCTTCGTGTTGCTGTATTTTAGGGCACGATACACGGTCACGCCCGCGCAGAGGAAAGAAGCTGCTTCCTGGCTGTTGAGACTTTCGGGGATTGGTGTCACGTGGTTGACAAAAGAGACCTGTTTTCTCCTTTAACGCGGGAGCAAAAGCGACAGAGGAAAGGGGCCGTACGACATATTCCGAGAACGTGCCGTCCACGGTATACCCACTGAGCTTGCACTTGGAGCAGCCTACAAGTCCGTTGGGTTGTCACTTTAGCATCGACTCGGAGTTCGGACGGGGTACGGACATTGTTCTAAGCCTTTGCGACACTGCTCGCACTGCAGGCACGAGTCTGCGAGCCACTTGATGCCTACGCGCTCGCCGATTTTGACGGGAGAATCGACTGTGTGTGCGCCGATGGCTACGACGTCGCCGACACCTTCGTGTCCGCCGACGAGCGGGATTTTGCACGGGAGCGGCCAGTCACCTTTGCGGGCGTGCAGGTCCGTGTGACACACGCCAGTGCAATGCAACTTGATGAGACACTCTCCCGGGGCGAGCTCCTCCGGCTGCCTGACCGGATAGTCATCCCTGACCTGTATGGGCAAGTCGTGTCCTACGACGACGGCGGCCTTCTGCGTCTTTGGGATTTGTGGAGACATTATAGTAGTAGTAAGCGGGGAAAGGGGCTGTTGGTGGTGCTCATAAACGCGTAACCGTGGTGCATTTTATACGGTCACGATACCGTCAGGAATGGGAGTTCCTTACTTTGAGGCCGCAGTTCCAGACTTAATCATGCGCATCGATCATAGGTCGGGTCGAGATAACGAAGTGGTGCCGCGCCTGGTCGTACATTTACCCACCAAACTCCGCAAAAACCTCGGTCATGAGTATGTCTGATGATGACGCTATTCGGGCCGTGGCGTGGCCACTGTCAGGCGCGACGCGCGATTGTTATAATGCCGACCCTTTCATAAGTACTATACCCATGGACACGACCGTTTCGGTCCTTCCTAACAGGTACGGTTGCAATCGATTTTCGAGAGAATGGTGCGTCGGCATGCAAGGTCGGAGGGCGCTCATCAGCAGGGGTCTGGCAGGCGAGACGAGCGCCACGATCACGGTCTGGGACGTTCGAGGGATTCAGAGTTCCGGCCCTTCTAATTCTCGCCACAGACGAGGTTTATTCTGGGCTCGCTTGTGCGAGCGTGGAGTCGTCTAGATGCCGAGAGCGTGATCTCGGTATGTGCGATCCACGGGCCTCAGTCGAGTGGCCTAATCGGAAATTCGAGCGTGTAGTGAGCGCTGCTTCTACTATGGCGCAGCGCTTACTTTGACGTGCCGGATGTCAGGCATTCGGACACTGGACACTCACCGAAAAGTCGAGACGAAACAGACCATCCACTCAAAAAACAGGTGTCATCAACCTCCGTTCTGCCATCCCCTGCGCGCAGATCATGATGGCAGTACTCTGACGTCGGTCACAAATATCCTAATACCAGATGTAGCTTCCCTAGTTATATACAGTCCTCTGTACTTTGGGGTTTGGGGAATAGCACCTTATCTGACACGAATTTAAAAAGTTACAGTATTCCAACTCTAATAGACTCACCACGTGACGTCGAAGTTGTCAATCAACCTGTTCAGGCACAGCACTGTAACCTGAAGGTCAGTCAATTGCGGTGCTACCCAACGCTCTTTTCGACACTGCCCGATGGCTGCGCAGTTTCCAATTCCCCAAGACAACACAAACTAATGACACAGTGGGCCTCATGCCGGTGATCCCATCATATGCATCTGCCTTTTGGTCGTCACCACATCCATTGAAGTCGGGTGAAAGATGCGCCCATTAGACCGACGCCCGTTCCTACTTGGGTTAAACGTTAGGACCATCTGACAAACTTCGTCGTCGTCGTCTACAAAATCATGTCGATCTGTGATCGACCTGTCATTCGTTTGGCGCGTGTGGAGGATATATAGTCTGTGCCCAGTCTGCGACGCTGTTTCGATTGAGGAAGGTGTAAACCTGGTGCTCACTACGCTCTCTATCCGGGCTTACCAATGTCCCTGGCGGGCATCAACCTTGGTCCACACGCCGCAGAATATGTGTAAGCTACTCCGTTCCTTCCCTCACACGCAACTGACCTACGCCCGCTTGTCTTAGATATCTCAACTCCCTCACTAATCTCCCACCGCTAGGTGAGCACGCCGTTCGTTCATCCCAACCCCTCAAGACAAACCCGTCGATTGTTCCTAGCGATACTTTATTACGATTATTTGCTCACCCTACCGTTGGAAATTCAGTACCTGTGGTATCCTAACAAGCTAGGGTGGTTCACGGTGGCATGCCTCCTCAATCGCTACCTCCCCGTATTCGGGCACATTCCGCTTGCCGTGTCGTATATGACTCGGAGCGACAACCTTCCAGTGCGTGCGTCCCTCCTTGACCCGTAGCACAGCTGCTGAACTTCGCCCTGCAACAGCTGTAAGTTACCGTGGCCGCGCGGCGCTTGATGATCAAAAGGCTTATCAGTCCGCCACTCTACAGCTGTGAGGGCCTACATGTATACCACGAGATTTTCGGAATATTCGTGCAGTCGCTAGCTGGCCGTACGTCCCCCCGACCCATCGTCATGTGTCGCACGTTGCTGATCCGCGAGCTACTCCCCGCGAAGTCCTCTGCCTGATCCGCGTGTATGCGTTGTACGGCCGAAGTCTCCGTGTCCTGGGAATACTCTTCTCGGTTGGAATTGGGTCGATTCTTGTCGGATGTGTGCGTCTCCTCCCTCCCCTTCGGGTGTGCGTGTTCCCCGCGTACCGCCTAACGTCACTGTCAACTCTTTTCTGAACAATAGTGGGCCATGATCGGAAGCCGTCGCGCCAAAGTCGAGACGATACAGGTCATCTCCAGCGTTACGGGATGTAACCAGTATATGCCGATAGAAGGGTGAGTGCAAATTCCCCGCGTTTCTGAGACGATCTTCATGCCGTGTTTTGTGACAGTGGTCGATGTAAGTCTGTCATCTTCGGAGCATTTCATGGAGCCCCAGTAACCAAATGGAGCAGATGCCGCCTTGACGTGGTTGGGCATGCTCGTGTTCGACAGCGCGATATTTTCCCTCACGCTGTACAAGGCCATTACGATGGGCAGGGGTATACGACTCCTTGATGTGATCGTTCGTGATGGTGTGTCGTGTTCGATGCCATCCAGGCTATGTCTAATTCTCTTACGCAGGGGCTATGTACTATTCGTACGAAGTGGCTTCCCGATGTCCAGAAGAAGGCGCTGACAGTTTCCAAACAGGGCGTTGTTCATCATGAACCTTACGAACATCTTGATACTTCTGGTACGCCACATACTGCCTAACTGCCTTTCCGGTGATTGACGAAACTCCTTCGCAGTTTGCTCCGGTTAGTTGTCACCGACTCTTTCCTGCCTGGACGCAATTTTCACACACTATTGAATTGCAGCCCCTTCTCAAAAATTCTACCACGTCTATTACGAACGTGTTCGTCGCTTAATGACTTTGTATCTGTACGCATCTGATGATCACAGATGCACAGGCTCTCCATCACCCTCGTGTCGCGCCTCATGTTGAATCTCCGTGCGCAGAGCACCACTCAACCGGGACTACCGTCGAGCATAGAATCGGAGCGGAGATTCCAAGCTGCCTTGCCGACGCCGCCACGACCACTGATGACAGATTCAGGATACTCGATCAAACAAGACGACATGGGAAACAGCGCCCGTGGGTACGGGGCATCATATTGATGTCCCAAGCGGGCACGCCGGGGAAACGTGGGCACGTGCCGGAGAGCGGACGTAAATGAAACAAAAAAAAACTCCGAGCCACGACTGGTGCGGTGCCATGACGCACGGGGTAAATAAAAACACAAGATCCGTACAATTACACATTACATGAAGTATGTTTGACATCACCATACATATGTACAATCTACAGTAACTTAGTTGTAGTTTTGCTATTCCTCTTACCGTAGGCGCGGAAGAGGAGAATACAATACAGTGCGTCTGCTCCGTCTTCTGGAAAACCCACACACTCTACCGGGACCCGCATTATGTGACGCGTACCCACTGGCTCGCCGGCGGCACAGGCGCCGAGCACTGCGTGAGTGTCGGGCACGCGTAGGCCTTGGCAGCCGCCACGTTCGCGCGGTACGCGCCGACCAGCGCACGGCGCGGGCGCGCACCCACGCCAAAGCCCGGTGTGGAGCCAGGTACGGGTGCGGGGCGCGGTGGCGGGGTCTTTGGTGCGAGCACGACGCGGAAGTCGGCCCCGCCGTTGTTATCCCACCACTCGCCGGTGCCGGGCACGGTATAGCGCACCGCGAGGAGAAGCGCGCGTGGGTGCAGCGGCGGCGCCTCGAGCGGGATGGTGAACGCGAACAGGTCCCAGTCGCCCGTGCCGGCGGGGCCGACGTAGCGCGCGTGTGCCTCCGAGACGGTCGTCCATCCGTCGGTGGTGAAGCGCACCGAGACGGACTTCTCAAAGGCGAGGTTGCGCACGCGCACGGTGCCGCGGAGGAAGGGGGGACGTGCGGGCAGGAGGGCGATCGACTCGAGGTGCACGTTCGACTCTGGCGGGGTCTGCGGCGAGGGGACCGGCGATATCTCTGCCAGCGTGAACGTCGTCCGGCCGCGCTGTCCCGTCGGCGCGCCGTCCGTGTTGTCCGTCTCTGTTTCGGTGTCGGAGTGCGAGCGGGGATGGGAGATGGAGTAGGGCCGTCCGGTGGCGCGGAAGAAACAGACGGATTCTAGCTCGCCGTCTGTGTCCTTGAAACGGACAGATTTTGAGCCTGGCGGGGTAGATGGCTCAGAGACGATGACTCTGCGACCGCGAGAGCATTTGAGAGACGACTTCAGAGGTCTGTGGCTCGGAGAAGGGGTACGAGGAGGGGTGTGATGGCGGCGCTGAAACTTTTGAAGGTCGTATTTAGACTGTGGGAGTAGAAAACACGAAAGCCTCCGTGTGAGAGGGTCATCCGGATGTAGTTGGGAGCGTGCAAGAGCATCGAAGGGGATAAGGACGGGTGACCTCAGGCCTTGGGTTGTAACCGAAACGTAGGGCATTTGGGACTGGCGGAGGTTAACCAGATCAACTCATAAAATACTAGGCTCGGTATACATATTGGCACCCAACGCACCCCCTGCTACCCGCAAGGACAGGGCGCTGCTCCGGGCCCGAGTCCATCCGTAGTTCGTCCTGGCCATGTGATACAGGGCCAGTGCAAACCAGACGTGCCTGGGGGTCATCCAGAACACATCAGCCGCCCATTGCTCCAGCCTAGGCGACTTGGCCGACTTCCATTCCCACACCCCCGGGCCACACCTTCCATTCACCTCGGCTCTGAGACTCCCCCGCAGGGAAAGGAGATGTTCATCACGTCGATAAATTGAACTTGAACATATCGTCATAGCACGAGCTTACCATTCTCATCTTTAGTCCATGGAGAAGTAACTATCCACGGCGCCACCGTGGGTTCAGTTATTTTCTGCTGTGCTCCTTCGGACCTAGGCAATGATGGCGGAAGCGCTGAAGACCCAGACAAATGTACTGCTCGGCGCACACATTTTCCAGGGTGTCTTGTCACCGGCTCGATGCCGACTTATCGATTGAATGAATCGTCACCAAAAACCATCGCACTTCCCATTCGGTCGGATCTTTTGTCATGGAGGCCGCTCGCCGTCTGTTTGCATCGGAATTCATCCAACCTCGACCTTCAGGGCGTGAACGGGCTGGCCAGCAGTTAGGACGCCAACCGAGACCCATCTATTAGTATCGTGGGGCCATCAAAGAACGATGACATCAACGCCCATACTGTATTGGCGCGACCTGATATTTCTCAGCACAGCGGGGTGCTCTTAACTCAATGTGTCGTGAGGTCTTCTCACGCATTCTCCTTCACTCTCATGGACGTCAATACAAACAATAACCCAGGAGCAAGCACCAGTCCCAGGCGACTACGACCATCTACGGTGGCATGGTCGATAATTTCTAGACCCCACTGGCACCACTCCACACTTCCCCGAGACTTGGCCCGGCTCAACGCGATTTCACTATAGTATTTTTCTATTGGCCCCCTCTCCATGCAGATAAAACCTCGTCTCCTCGACAGTCGGGTGCTGGGCTATCGGAATGTAACTTGAAACCTGGGGGCGACCGCGGTTCTACCGAGAGAAAACTCAGAGCCCGATGTCCCCGTTGACGAAGGGGGGGCGTATTCGTGCTCACAGGAAGCGTATCCTGCACTTTTGCTCTGCTGTCGCAACGAGGAGGCCGTCTCTACTGGTGCGCGGGTCTGCTTCGTGGGGCGGGAGGATGGTGGCCACTGCGTAGCGATTTTGGGCCCCCGTCTGTCAGGTGATGATCGCGGTAACACAGGTGAAATCCCGCTGACTAGAAAGAGAAACCGCTTTACTGCCCGCGTTCGACTTTTGACGCGCTTACCCTTAGGTCGACTAATACCCCCCATCACCGCACGCTCAAAAACTTAGCTTGGCACGGTTATTTAAATCGGATCCGACAGTCCACCGGGGGACGACAGTCGTCGAAAGATAGCCGAGTCCTTCGACGCGACCCACCCCGCCGTGCACCTCGTGCTGACACATCCCACGGCACCCTGCACTCGAACATCACCTTCTCCTCCCCGTGGCACCTTCCATTCGGCATCCCCAATGCCCCCCTGCCACCGTCGCCGTCGTTCTCTGTAGACGCAGACACGCGCCCCGTCCCCGCACACCCGCGTTCGAGGGCCACTTCCTACTCCACACGACGCGCTTCCGCCCCCGCCGCATCGCTGGGCACGCGCGCAGACAGAACGTGAGCACCGCGGCAGGCCACGGGGTACTCGGCGATGTCTCGTGGGTGCTTCGCGATGACGGTCCTCCAAACGTGGTGACGTTTTGTATTACTCGGTAATTTACAGCAGAGGGGAACGGAACTTTTTTTTCCTGGCCGTCCGTCACGTGATGCACGGCGCGGCGCCGCCCCGACGTTGCGGTCCGCGGACGGATTGTGGCGCGGCACAATATAGTAATTCGCTAACCATATGCGGTATACAGGCAGTCAAAGTGGGGTCGGTCCGGACGGAGAGCCGCGTTTGAGTCCGAGGGCCGCTCGCTGCTCCCGGATGACGTCCCCGCCGTTGCACTCGCACTCATCCACCGGAATCCCTTCAGAAGTTTCCTCTCCGTATCATTCTAAGCCCTTATTGTCGTTTTGTTCTACTTTAGAAGCCGTACGTTACGTATGCACGTGGGGTCATTGCGCGGGTCTCGCTCAATCTGATTGACGCGCGGCGCACTCCGGTAACCATGGGGCTCCGCTTTCGATAAGAAATGTGTTCATCCCCCTTCTCTCGGGAAAGCCGTCTACAGTAACGTAAGTTACAATACATACACTTACAGCATTTGCATCCTAATCACAAAAAACACACAGGGAGAGCGAACGTGTCATCATCGCAAGTCATCAGAAAAGAAAAAAAGAAAGCTATTGTACACCCCCGCGACCGCCCCCCGTTCGTTCTACGATACCGTTGCGTGCGGCGCCCCTTTCCTGTCCGTGAGCGCGTTTCAAATAGCCTCGGCCCCCACGGGCTCCACAGCCGCGGGCTCCTCCTTCTTCCCGAGCTTCTCCTGCAGCGGGAGGGCGGTGCGCCCGGGGAACATAGCCTCAGCAGCGACGCGCGTCGCCGTGCGGCGGCGGACGCGCGCGCGCCAGAGCAGGAGCGCAACGGTGGCGGCGATGAACGCGAGCCCTCCGAGAACGCCCCCGACGATCGCGCCGATCTTCTTGGAGGACGAGCTGCCGTGCGAGACGATGGCGACTTGCGTCGAGGACAGCCCTGGCACGGCCGTCTGCGTCGTGGTTGGCGTCGCGGGCGCGGCGAGCGTCCCCGGCTGGCCGGCGTTGACTTCGGTGGCATCTACATGCGGACCGCGGAGTGAGCATTTACTGAACGGGCAACTGCCGCAGGTTACGAATGATGCGACGCACCGCCCACTTGATATGCCAAAACTGGATCCCAGGTCCCTTCGTCCTGTCAAGTTAAGTTTGGCCATCAGCCGGACATCCCCCGCGGGAAGGTGGGGCTTACGGTCACGTCAAGGAACGCCCACTCCTGCACGCGCGTCCCAGAGGGAATGAGGTTGGAGAACCTGTATCGTGGGATTGGTTTAGGAAAACAATATCAAAGTGAATTGTGGGAACGAACGTTGTGGTAGGATCGACCGCGGTGCAATTTCGCGACCATGCTTTCCATCTGTCAGATCAAAGGGTGTAAGCGCGGAACGCCCAGGAACCGGTCGGATGAAATGAGAAGCGAACGCACGAGAACCACTTGGCGCCCTGGCACGCATCGCAGGCGCTCATGAGCGAGTAGACGACGGTGTTGCACTTGCACAAGTCGCTCGCATCGCCAGGCCCTGTCGGCCCCGTGTACGAATTTCCAGGATCCAAGTTCGGGATCGTGAACACTACGGACAATCGATCTGTCAGCCGAGAAAGGCAACGGCGATCTATTGGCGCACCTCCATCGTTACAGACGCCCTGCAGGTACGCAGCGACAGCACAGGGGCTCTGGCCGAGAGAGTTGAACGACTAGGAGGAAGGGATCGGACATTTCCGGGATCGATGATGGGCACTTAGAAAGGCGAAGGACGACATACCCAGTTCCACGATGTGGGGCACCCAGGGTACACGAGCTGCTGCTGAGCCTGGGTATGCGTCACTCGCGAGACGAGTAGAAAAGCCGCTGCGAAAAGGGAGAAGGCCTTCGACATGGTGCGTTAGGAGAAAGGAGGTGAGGGGACACCGGAAGGACAAGGGGGCAGGGCGGAGAAACACCTTCTTTGTATCGGCTGGGGTTATAAATGGGGAAAAAGGGGTTGCGGTCGTATCTCTCGCCCTCCTCGGCCCAGTTAAAGTAGTCGGCCAGCGCACAACTCGAATATTTGACGCCTTTGATACGCTATCTGGTCCATGCACAGATCATAATCCTGCATTGGGTATAGCTGCTTGTGACGGGTTCCCTCCTTCCTGATACGCACACGTTCGGCGGCATGCTTGTCATCCGTGCGTGTGGAAGGACAGGCGTCCCTGACAGCGACCAGGGCCCGATTGCGCGGGCCTGGATTCGACGATACCTGCGATGACGGCACGAACAGCCCTCGGATAAGTTAGTGTCTTCGTACATGCACGGGGCTTTTGCACGTAACGAAAAAAGAACAAAGGCGGACATGCCAATTACAGGAAGACGACTCGAGCACGGTGAGGATTGGTTCACATGATAGCATGTCACTTTGTATGATAGATAACGGATCTACCGCAAGGGTCGCGTCCCATTCGGGGTCATTCGGCCCACGAGGCTCTGCTTCCGAGTCCCATCAGTGTCCCATCCCATTTCAGGTCGTCTGGGCATGTTGGGCACCGCCGGAGGCACTCACCCTTCTCTTCTCTTTCCAAGCAGATCAATTATGTAACTTGCATCTTAATTCCACCGCACTCTCGTAAATGCCAAAATGGAAGTTCTGTACCCAAGCGCACATTAGATCAGTGCTGTGGATGGTTGCATCAAGAGACGAACGGGGGACACTTCCCGACTTGAAATACAGAAACGACCTGCGCAAATGAGCAAATCTTGCGTTATATCAGACCGAAGGGAGGATGAACTCCCTTCTTGTCGGACCCTCGGGCAATTATACAGTAGGTATCGCCAGAAACTTGAAGGCACTGGCAACCAGACTCGCCGCAACCTACATCACGGATTCAAGTTTACCCAGTGATATCTGTGCTGTACTCAACAGAGATGCATGATCGTTGTTACTATAGGTTCGTAGAATATGAAGCTCAGCCCTCAGTATCTTTACGACCTGAACCCTTTTTCAGTCACAACATGGTGCCGTTGATCTTGAACCCTTTCCCCCCTCCTTCCCCCAATGCAGCTAAGGATGCCGAGTCTCGCTGTGCTCACTCTCGTTCTCCTCGGCCGCCAGTGAGCTCGTTGTTGCTCAGATCATGGGCCCGGATTGCAACGTGACAATGGATTGGGTACAACCTCGCTTTTTGTCTCTGTGTGCGACTTTTATGATGAGTTGACGGTCGACATCTAGTCGTTCAACTCTCTTGGCCAGAGTCCATGTATTGTCGCAGCGTATATGCTGGCGACCTGTAATAGTAGCGGTGAGTACCCTTTCTCTTGCGTGTGCCGTTCCTTCGTGTTCTCAACCGCCACCAGTGTTTATCCTCCAACCGCTGCAGCCAGGTAACTCGTATACGGTATCTGACGGCTCCATCTTCGACAACTGCCTGTGCACTTCCGTCGCATACAATCTCCTCAGTGTCTGCGACGCATGCCAGGGACAGAATTGGAGAGCGTACGTCTACATCCTTGTGCGCCCATTCCACCCTGGCTTATCAGCAATACAGCTGGTCCAATTACTCGTCAAACTGCCTGGATCGCCTCACACCCTTGCCGTGAGTTGAGTGTTTGCGTCTTGGGCACTGACATACAATTTCTTTTCACATGCAGGTTCCCCTACACCGTACCCCTAGGAACACGTGTACCACAGTGGGCTTCCGTCGACCACACCGTTCGTTACCTCGCTCGCACCTTCCCGAAACCCAGCTTAGCAGGTGCCCCCTTTTGCAGCTCGAGGAAAATTGGAATGCTACCACGGCCGGAATTGGTACGCAACCCAACCTTCCTCCCTTCTTTTTTTTCTCTACATCTGACCAACTGTTCCACCCTGGGGTCCTCTCCTCAGACACCCCTGAGACAGAGCCGGGTTCGTTTATCGGTCCTTCCGGAAGTACCAGTCCTATCCCCACTGGAGATGATTTCTCTTCCTCGAATGGACCGAGCACTGGCACAATCGTGGGCAGCATCGTCGGTGGCGTTGCGGCCCTCGCAACCATCGGCGCCCTCTTATTCTACTTCCTGCGGAAGCGACGGCGCTCGCAGGTACTGTCCGCTGTAGTCGACGACTCGGCGCCGCCTATGAGCCAGGAACCCCCGCCACTGTCGGCGGGGGACGAGAGTGACGAGACGTACGTGCCCAAGAAGCCCGTGGTGCCGATGAAGCTCTATGTGCGTTTATTCACCCCCACGTGTCTACGTGCACTCATAATTTTTGGCTGCAGGACCCGAACGATCCAGGGACGTTCCCCGAGTACCAGAGGGTGTCGACGTCCGTACAAGTCGTGCGCGTCTCCGTCGCGCCGAAAGACGGGAGCCTAAACGGGAACACGCTGACTACAGTGCCGGCCGCGTTTACGCCGGGCTACCACGGCCTGCCTACCGTCTGAGTCTAGGAAAGGAGGAGGTCCAACTTTCATTCTCCCGACATCATGATGCGGTCGTTTTTAAAAAAGATATTTATCAGACATTTCTTGTCAGGACTTGGAATACGAGAGACCTGATCATGGATTAGCGCTGACGTGGCTGCCTCGTGCCGTGATACCTGTACAGAACTGTACTCGACAAAGACAGAGAAGCATGATTGTCGTTAGGCCCACAAAAATTTGAATATCATCCACTTCGTGCTAGCCGCCGGCGAATTGGGCAGACCAGTCCGAGGGTTTCATGCCACCACGGACTAGCAGGCATTGCAGAACGTGTAGGGTCAAGGTGTAGTGAAGACAACGCCAACTTTGGGTTCATATCGTATGTGGTGGTGCTGGGTACAGCAATCATCCAGCAGAATCTCGCTTACGTTATTTAGCAGATCGGATGCAGAAATGGCAACTTACGACAGTCGTAACACTCATGCTCAACTAGCTCATGCTCACGGACAGATAGGCACGTTGTTCAGAGGAGAACTTGAACACGAGAAAGAATGCCATAACTGTATGTTCTTCGCCACTACACATGCCAATCAATTCATCGCCACCCATTGAACGATGACAGATACTGAGCTCGGGGTGGTGATGATGTGCCTGCCACTGACAGTGTACAGTATTTGTATCTGTAGTCAGTGGTCACTGCTCGGACGTCAACACGTCAACAGTGACTCAGCGCTAGTTCTCAGCGCGATCTCAGCCCTCGATATCTTACAACCCTTTTTCAGTCACAACATGGCGCCGTCGATCCTCAACCCTTTCCCCCCTCCTTCTACTAATCTAGCCAAAGATGCCAAATCTTGCTGTGCTCACCTCCCTCATCCTCCTCGCCACTGGTGACCTCGCAGTTGCTCAGATCATGGGCCCGAACTGCACCTTGTCCTTGGCACAGGTACAGCCTCGCATTTTTGTCTATGTGTAGGTTTTTATGATGGGTTGACGGTCGACACCCAGTCATTCAACTCTCTTGGCCAAAGTCCGTGTATTGTCGCAGCATATATGCTTGCAACTTGTAATAGTAGCGGTGAGTACCCTTCCTCAGGCTCTTGCGTGTGCCACTCCGGGCCTTCGTGTTCTCAACCGTCCCCAGTGTTCATCGTCCAACCGCTGCAGTCAGGAAACTCGTATACGGTAGTTGAAAGATCCAGGTTCAATGACTGCCTGTGCACCATCGTCACATACAATCTCCTCAGTGTCTGCGACGCATGCCAGGGACAGAATTGGAGAACGTACGTCTGCGTCCTTCTGCGTCCGCTCTCTTCACACTGGCTTATCAGCAATTCAGCTGGTCCAACTACTCGTCCAACTGCATAGATGGCTCATTCCCCTTATCGTGAGTTGATCGTTGCGAAGGATTCGCTTTACGCTTGGGTCGAGGGCATTGACATACAGTTTTTTCACATGCAGGTTCCCCTACACTGTACCCCTAGGAACAAGTGTACCACAGTGGGCCCTCACTGATCATACCGTTCGTTCCCCTGTTTGCACCTTTCCAAATTCCAACTTAGCAGGTGCCTCTTTCTTCCTCAGTCCAACGACAATTGGAATGCCACCGAGGCAGGAATGGGTGATGATGCATTCGATGATGGTTCGCAATCCAACCTTCCTCCCTTATTTCTCTCCATCTGACCAACTGTCACATTCGTGGGTCCTCTCCTTAGACATATATGATGAAATAGAGCCAGGTTATTCGGTAAACGACCTCGAAAGTCCCCCAAGCATCCCCTCATCCGAAGATACATCCGAAGATACACCCGAAGATACACCCTCCGAGAGTGGGCCGAACACTGCCGCAATAGCGGGTGGCGTTTCTGGTGGCGTGGCCCTCGCAGCCATCGGCGTCCTCTTACTCTACTTTCTGCGGAAGCGACGGCGCTCGCAGGCGCCGTCCGCTGCTGTCGACGGTGGGACGCCGCCCATGAGCCAGGAACACCCGTCGCAGTCCGGGGACGAGACGTACGTGCCTAAGAAGCCCGTGGCGCTGATGAAGCTCTACGTGCGTTGATTCACTCCACGTGTCTACATTGTTCTATGTGCGCTCATAATTCTTTGTTACAGGACCCGAACGACCCAAGGACGTTCCCCAAGTACCAGAGGGTGTCGGCGTCCGCAGAAGATGTGCACGACCCCGTCGCACCGAAAGACGGGAGCGCAAACGGGAACACGCTGGCCAAAGTGCAGGCCGCGCCTACGCTGGGTTACCACGGCCTGCCTATCGTCTGATTCTGGGAAGGGAGGCCCAACTTTCGTTCTCCCGACACGATGGGATCGGTTTTTTTTTCTTCTGCTTTGTTTAAATATTTATCGGACACTTCCTGTTAGGACTTGGAATACGAGAGACCAGACCACGGAAAGGTACTGGCAACCCACATCATGGATTTGCGCTGACGTGGCTGTCTCGACTCTCGTGCCGTGATACTTGGAATAAGTCGCTCAACTTGCAAAGACAAAGATACACGATCGTCGTGGGCTCATGAAGATTCATTCACTTTGTGCCTGCCACCAGCGAGATGACCCTAGCTTTGGTTGAGCTTGAACGTTGAACACCCGTTGCCAACCAACCAGCAAGGGTTGTGAGTTCATTGAGTTGGTCTGATTGTGAAGAATCGACACCTACATCTTGTAAATCATATCACCTAATCAATAATGTGGTCGTACCGTGTAGCCGACTGTATGTTTGGACACCATCCCATGGTCGCACAGGCATAATTGTGTACGCTGTTCATGAATGTAACTTACAGTGGCTTGAATTTTGATCTCGCTTACGTTGTGACGTTAGTTCTTAGTGGCACAACCAGTACTGTATGCTCCACTGTCACGGTATGCTCCGCATGCGAAGGCAAAGAAGCACGATCGTCGTTAGGCTCATCAATGCATCAAGATTTGAATGTGATCCATTCTCGTCGTGCCAACTGCTGGCGAATTGTGCAGACCAGTGTGAGGCGTAGACCGTGGACCGGGTAGTGGGCCATGCGTGTAAAACCAAGGAGTAGGTTAACGAGCAAGTTAAAGAGCGCAGTTTCCTGATTTCACCGACATTTCAGGCTAATAACGCCTCGGATTTGATGAGGTACTGTTTCTATTCATCGTCAGGTAGTGGTGGTGCGTCGGCCACGGATCAGTCGGGACGTCGCAAATCGATGAGGGCTCACTACCACTGTGCAATGTTCAGGCTGAGGGTGCTCCGCGGACGCTAGCCTGAGCAGCCGCTGCCTTACAGCCCCATTTTTAATCACGACAACATGGCCCTGAGCTCTGTCGATCCTCAAAGCCTCGACCCTTTCCCCCCTCCCCCAATGCAGCCAAGGATGCCGAGTCTCACTGTGTTCACCTCCCTCGTTCTCCTCGCCGCCAGTGACCTCGTCGTTGCTCAGATCAGTCATCAGTAAAAGTGACTGCGCTGTGTAATACCTTCCAATGCGGCAATAGATTATGTTTTATTTTATTGGCATATATGACCCATAAAATATTTCCACAACCAATGTATGTGGCCGACATTATTCCTATTCAAGATAATCCTCGGAAATATTCCCGTTGTAACGCGTATCATGGAAATCCATTACAACGGATTCTGTTAACCCTTGTAATGGGATTGTATAGTCCATCTATTAAAACCAAATCCTCTGTCAAGTCCATCGCCATCAACTCGCCACTCGTTTCGTCCTCTCCATGACTCCCCGGCCCATTTCAGGCTTGTCCTCTAACTTGAACCTGGCACC
Source organism: Lactarius pseudohatsudake (assembly GCA_021525015.1). Taxonomy (NCBI): domain Eukaryota; kingdom Fungi; phylum Basidiomycota; class Agaricomycetes; order Russulales; family Russulaceae; genus Lactarius; species Lactarius pseudohatsudake. The sequence goes on along the minus strand of JAKELH010000617.1, from coordinate 20,819 downwards.
TGCCGTTTCAAGTTCTTCCTCGTCGAAACCATCGTCAGACGCCTCTCGATCACCAACACCTCCAAGGTCAATTACTGCCAGGCTCTTCCCGCACTCCTTTCCTACATTCCCGACAGCGTTGAGTTCGAGGGTCGCCTACGCCAGGCCGAGCCCTCAGCCCCACCACCCACCACCACCACGCCGCCGCCGCTCATCAGTAAAAGTGACTGCGCTGTCCATACCACCCTGCCCGCTCACAACATCATCCCACATCGACCTCCAGACGGTCGGATTGCGCTCCTTCCGCAACAAGATCATCCTTCCCATCGGCCGGCGCTGAATGCACGGCTCCACCAGAGAGCCACACCTATCTGCCTCCAGTAAATGTGAGCGTGGTCCTCCCCCTATCCTGGAGACTGACACACGCATGCACTGGCAGGCTCCTCGTCCTAGTCTCACAAGGCCGGCAACCCACCGCTGCCTCTGCCCCCGCCCCATCACAAGGCGAACTCGCCGTCCAGCACCTACTCAAGTCGTGCGATCCGATGCGTCCGGCACGTGGGCCGTGGCACAGCGACAGGGCCACGGCACGCACTCATTCCTCTGGCAGTGTCCCGCGCGATCACCGCGAGCGCGTCGCGCACAAGCTAAATCCGCTGAGTCTCGACGAGCCTGGCTCGGACTTTGAGGACGACGCGCTGACGCCGCGGCTGACGACACGGCGACGACCGCAATAGCTACAATGGTGGCGTTGGGTGGCGGTGACGACGATGGCGGCGAGGGCGGAAGCGACGACGGTTGACCCACAGGCACGAGCACTCACGGAGGCTTGCACGGAGGAGGTGCGCAAGTGGATGATTTCCTGCCTTTCTAATTAAGTAGGATAGATCGGAACATGTATTACTAACACAGGTGGTGTAGTAGTAACACTAGTGAGACAGTGACCCGGAGGTTGTGAGTTCGAATCCGACGAGGCGAGACTTGGTATGTTAAAAAAAAATTGATACGATAAGATAACAAGATGTAAGTGACAAGTGGAGCTTGTACAATATATTATTTTTGGTCACAATCTAGTAACACTATACCATTGATAAGGCATTACATGTAGTTGTCCTGGCAGCAATCCCAATGCAAAGTCCGGCAATCCTTACAGACATTATAAGAGTTTTTTCGAAAATCGCGTCCCGTAAGTGGTCAATATATTGCTGACACAAATATTTCTATCCATATATGGCCTTTCAGAATATTATATTCAATTCCTATACTATATAATGGATTCCCTGGCCCATGTATAGGGCGACACATTTTAGTGATGGTGCCCCGAACTGTACGGCGTCCTCAGGCTGGGAATGGGTACAGCCTCGCCTTTTGTCTTTGTGCGGCTCTCATGATGGGTGACTGGTCGACACGTAGACGCCTAACGATCTTACAAAGTGTGTGCATGGTCGCAGCATGTATGCTGGCAAACTGTAATGGTAGCGGTTGAGTACCTTTCTCCTGGGTATCATGCCGTTCCTTAGTGCTCTCAATCAACAACCAGTGTTTACCCTCGATCCATTGACTTCAGCGACCGCGTATTATATGGGTGGCAACTCGGCCTTCGGATGCAGCTGCAACGTCATCGCATACAATCTTCTCAGTGCCTGTGACGCTTGTCAGGGAGTGGAGGTGTTCACGTATGTCTGCCTCCTGCGTCCACTCTCTTTTCACTGGCTTATCAGTGATTCAGCTGGTCCGTTTACTCGACTGGATGTACAATACACCGACATTCTTGACGTAGTTGACCGTCGCGGAGGATTCGCTTCACTTTGGGCTAATTTACAATCTTTTCACATGCAGGTTCCCCAACCCCGTACCTGTTCAGGACAAGTGTACCACAGTGGGCTTCGTGAATAGCGTTGTTCGTCCCCCTGTTCGCGCCTTCCTGAAACCCAGCTTAACAGGTGCCCCCCTCTTCTGCAGCTCGAGGATTTTTGGAACTCCACCGAGGCGTACCTAATTCACCAAAATGGTGGTACGCAAAAATATTCCTCCCTTGTGCTCTCCACCGAACCACTGTCCCACCCGCGGGTCCTTTCCTCAGCCGCCCCTGATTTAGAGCGGGTTCGTCTGTCAGCGTCAGACTCCGAAGTGTCAGTCCTACCTCTGCGCGTCCTCATCCAACAGCCATACCATCCAGCCCTCACCATCCGAAGTCAGTCCTACCTCCAGCACCTCACCTCGAAGTCAGTCCTACCTCCAGCACCTCACCATCCAAAGCCAGTCCTACCTCCAGCACCTCACCATCCAAAGCCAGTCCTACCTCCAGCACCTCACCATCCAAAGCCAGTCCTACCTCCAGCACCTCACATCCGAAGTCAGTCCTACCTCCAGCACCTCACCATCCGAAGTCAATCCTACCTCCAGCACCTCACCATCCGGAGTCAGTCCTACCTCCAGCACATCCTCATCAGGGTCTCCCCCCTCATCACCCGGGAGTGGGTCAAACACTGCCACAATCACGGGTGGCGTTCGTTGGTGGTGTCATGGCCCTCGCAGTTATCGGTACCTTCTTATTCTACTTCCTGCGGAAGCGACAGCGCTCGCAAGTGCCGTCCGCTGCGGTCGATGGTGGGGCGCGGCCACCCATGAGTCAGGAACACCTGCCGCTGTCGAGGGACGAGATGTACGTGTCCATGACGCCCGTGCCGCCGATGACCTTCTACGTGCGTCTATTCATCCCTCGCGTCTACGTTGTTTTGTGTGCACCCATAATTCCTTGTTGCAGGACCCGAATGACCCAAGGACATTCCCCAAGTACCAGAGCGTGCCGATGTCCGTACAAGACGTGCACGTTGTCTCACCAAACGGAAACACGCTCACCAAAGTGCAGGCCACTTTTACACCGGGATACCACGGCCTGCCTACCGTCTGATCCGTTGCTCGTTGCTCACTCCCTAGGAAGGGAGGGGTATAACTTTCGTTCTCCCGACATGATATAATCGCTTTTTTTTCTTCCTTTTCTATCGGACACTTACTGTCAGGGCTTGGAACTTGGCTTGGAATACGAGAAACAACGCAGGTCGGAAATTGGAGAGGGAAGACGACAGAGGAGGGAGGGGCACGCAGAAGAACGACAAAACAACACCCAACATTACTGTAATCCCGACACACACCTTTCATCCATCCTCAAAACACGCAAATATCTCCACAACTTGCCAAACCAAGCAAACAAGGTTCATTCAAGAATCAAAGAGGAAGGTAGACGACGTAGGAAGTGGCCGTAAATTGTACTTCACTCAAGACCAACGAAATCCACCTCATGCCTCGGCGGCATGCACACCCCACCAACCCCAACGCCTGACAAGACACTCAGCCATTCCCTTTTGGGGGACGTGGGAGACTCAAGATTCAAGGGAAGGACATTGGGAAGCGAAGAGACTCAGACGCGTAGTACATTCAAAGTGTATTTTCCCTCAGGCGCACAAAAAGGATTCAAAAAAACGAGAAACATGGAAAGGCACCTCGTGCAGTGATACACTGGCCATTGGCGCCATCTTATTCTACTTCCTGCGGAGACGATGGCGTTCGCAAGGGCTGTCTGCTGCGGTCAATGGTACGTCAGGGGATAAGACGTACGTTCCCGGGACGCCGACAAAGGTCTACGTGCGTTTATTCACCCCGCGCGTCTAAATTCCACGTGCATTCGCAGGACCCGAACGATCCAAGGACCTTGCCTGAGTTCCAGAGCTTGCCGTACGACGCTAACACGCTTGCCAACGCGCAGGACACGTGCCCTCAGAGTTACCACGTCCTGCCCACTGTCTGATCCTCTACTCCCTGCGACCCAAATGAAGGGGGCTTTTCTTCTCCTGACATGGGGCGATCCTTTTGTTTTCTTCCTCCGCTTTTTGTTTAGGGATACTTCACGACTCATGATACAAAATACCAGATGGAAAGGCAGTACCAACCCCCGTATCACGTATTTGTGCTGACGTGGCTGCACTGGGGTACTGTATGTTCCACATGCGAAGGCAGAGAAGCACGATCGTCGTCACGGTTAGGGCTCATAAAGATTTGAATGCGATCCATTCTCGTCGTGCCAGCTGCTGGCGAATGGTGCAGACCAGTGTGAGGCGTAGACCCTGGACCGGGTAGTGGGCCATTGCAGAGTGTCCGACTTGGACCAAGGAGTTGGTCACGGTTAAGGTGTGGTGTTTCCTGACTTCACCGACCATTTCAGGTTAACAACACCTCGGATTTGATGAGGTACTGTATCTATTTATCATCAGATAATGGTGGTGCGTCGGCCACGGATCAGTCGGGACGTCACAAATCGATGAAGGCTCACTATCACCATGCAGTGCTCAGGCTGAGCCGCTGAGGCGTGCATTCCTGAGGCGTGCTCCGCGGACGCTAGCCTGAGCAGCCGTTGCCCCACAGCCCTTTTAATCACAACAACATGGCCATGAGATCCGTCGATCCTTATAGTAAGGCCTCGACCCTTTCCCCCCTTCTTCCCCCAATGCAGTCAAGGATGCCGAGTCTCACTATGTTCACCTCCCTCGTTCTCCTCGCCACCGGTGACCTCGTCCTTGCTCAGATCGGTGCCCCAAACTGCAGCGTGTCCTGGGAATGGGTACAGCCTTACCTTTTGTCTCTGTGCAGCTCTCATGATGGGTCTCCTCGGACCGGTCGACACGTAGACGTCTAACGATCTTTACCAAAGTGTGTGCATGGTCACAGCGTATATGCTGGCAACCTGTAATGGTAGCGGTGAGTACCCTTTCTCCTGGGTATGCCGTTCCTTAGTGCTCTCAATTACCACCAGTGTATACCCTCGAGCCATTGCCGTCAGGGACCGCGTATACGGGTGGCAACTCGGTCTTCAGATGCGGCTGCAACGTCGTCGCATACAATCTTCTCAGTGCCTGCGACGCTTGTCAGGGAGCGGAGGCGTTCGCGTACGTCTGCCTCCTGCGTCCACGCTCTTCACACTGGGTTATCAGTAATTCAGCTGGTCCGTTTACTCGACTGGATGTACGAATACACCGACATTCTTGACGTGAGTTGACCGTCACGGAGGGTTCGCTTCACTTGGGTCTTGGGTCTTGGGCATTGATTTACAATTTTTTCACGTGCAGGTTCCCCAACCCCGTACCTTCAGGAACAAGTGTACCACAGTGGGCTCTCATGGATAGCATTGTTCGTCACCCTGTTCGCCCCTTCCCGAAACCTAGCTTAGCAGGTGCCCCCTTCTTCCGCAGCTCAAGGATTTTTGGAACTCCACCGAGGCGTACCTAATTCACCAAAATGGTGGTACGCAATCAAACCTTGCTCCCTTGTTGCTCTCCATCTGACCAACTTTCCTATCCCCGGGTCCTCTCCTCAGCCGCCCCTGATTTAGAGCCGGGTTCATCTGTCAGCGCCTCGGACTCCGGAAGTGTCAGTCCTACCTCCAGCACCTCTTCATCCGAAACCAGTCATACCTCCAGCACTTCATCATCCGGAGTCAGTCCTACCTCCAGCACATCTACATCAGGAGGTTCCTCTCCCCCCTCGTCACCCGGGAGTGGGTCGAACACTGCCGCAATCGCGGGTATCATTGCCGGTGGCGTCGTGGCCCTCGCAGCCATCCAAGCCCTCTTAGTATTATACCTCCTGTGGAAGCGACGGCGCTCGCAGGCGCCGTCCGCTGCGGTCGACAGTGGGACGCCACCCATGAGACAGGAGCACCCGCCGTTGTCGGGGGACGAGACGTATGTGCCCGGGATGCCCATGGCACCGATGAAGTCTTAGGTGCGTTTATTCACTCCATGTGTCTACGTTGTTTCATGTGCGCTCATAATTCTTTGTTGCAGGACCCGAACGATCAAAGCACGTTCCCGGAGTACCAGGGCGTGCCGACGTTCACGGCGTTCCTACCGTCTAACTTGTCGCTTGTCGTCCGCCCCCTCGGAAAGGAGAGGGCCTAACTTTCGTTCTCCCGACATGATACAATCGCTTTTTTCTTCCTCTCTTTTATCGGACACTTCCTATCAGGATTTGGAATAAGTTGCAAGAGACCGGGTCGTGGAAAGGCCTTGGAACTCTACAAAGACAAAGAAGCGCGGTCGCTAGGCTCGCGAAAACGTGATCCGTTCATCGTGCCGGCGTGCGGGCCAATGCGAGGCGTTGAACTATGGACTGTAGTACAGTAGGCCACTGTGGAGCGCCTAAGTTGGGTGAGACCAAGGTGAATGTCAGCTTTGGCCTTGAACACCCGTTGCCAACGGACCAACAAGGAGAACTTCGTTGTGAGTGCGAGATAGTCATGTCAGCGTTGTCGGCCACGAGACTGAGTGATGAGAAGTTGCCATTAGATATATAAGCGCTGCACCTGTGAACTGTTACAGTATCAGCGGTTGCCTCTTATTCTACTCCTGCGGAGACGATGGCGCTTGCAAGTGTCGGTCGACGGCAGGGGAATAAGACGTACGTTTCCGGGACGCCGAGAAAGTTCTACGTGCGTTTATTCACCCGCGCGTCTACGTTCCGTGTGCACTTATGTCCATCGCTGCATGACCCGAACGACGATCTAAGCACCTCCCCCGAGTTTCAGAGCTTGCCGTACAACGGGAACATGCTCGCCAATGCGCAGGAAACGCGCCACCAGGGCTACTACCACGGCCTGCCTACTGTCTGACCGTTCACTCCCTGCAATCTGTAAGAAGGAAAGGGAGGGGGGTTTACTTTCATTCTCCCGACATGAGACGATCGCTATTTGTTTCTTCAAGTTCCTCCACTTTCTTTTTGGTTGGAAAGAAACCAGAGCGTGGAAAGGCGTTAGCAACCCCCACGTGGCTGCCTCGTGCCATGATACTGTACTCGACACGCAAAGACAAAGAAGCACAATTGTCGTTAGACTCATAAATATTCGAATGTGATCCATTCGCTTCGTGTCAGCTGCTAGTTAATTGTGCAGACCAGTGTGAGGTGTGGAACTTCGTACTGGGTAGCGGGCCATTGCAGAGCGTCCGAGTTGGGTCTTGAGTTGGGCAGGACCCGGGAGTAGTGGAGACGAGGCTACATCTGGTGAATCGTGTCACTTAATCAAAAATGTGGTGGTACTGTGCAGCCGGCTGTATGCTTGGACACCATCCCAGGTCGCACAGGCATGATTGTGTATTGCGTATTCATGCTCTCAATCTCGCTTACGTTAGTTCTTAGAGGAATGGATGTGGGCCCGGGCATGACAACTTACCGTACGCCCTTACGCCGCTGGCATTCGTAGCACCCAGGCTCGGTTAGCTCGCGCTCATCAGATAGGCGCGCTGTTCAAGGGGTAACGCGGTAACAAGCGAGTGAGGTCTAATAGTAACTTACCTGTAGACACTGATTCAAGCCGTGGACGACAAAGAGAGCAATAACTGTTTCACAGCTGAATTTCCTTGGACCCCACGCACGTCAATCAATTTACCGCTACCAAGGATGACCACAGTCCAGATACACTGGAGCTGGGATGGCGTGCCTGTGAATTTGCATTGACCCCTGAACTATTTATTCAATTTTATTGTTCCAAAGACTACTCACTTAGACGTCAACATTATGACTCGACCCTCCGCGATTATCTCTTTAGCCCTTTTTTCATTCACGATAACGTGGCCCTGAGTGCCGTCGAGCCTGAACCCTTTCCCCCCTCCTTCCACTGATGCAGCCAAGGGCGCCAAGTCTCGCTGTGCTCACCCCCCTCGTTTTCCTCGTCGCCAGCGACCTTGTCCTTGCTCAGATCCGTGCCCCGGACTGCAGCGCGTCTTGGAAATGGGTACAGCCTCGCTTTTTGTCACTAAAGCGGCTTTTATGATGGGTTGACGGTTGACACATAGTCATTCAATTCTCTTGGCCAAAATATGTGTACGATCGCAGCATTTTTGATGTCAACGTGTAACGGAGGCGGTAAGTGCCCTTTCTTTTTTCTTGCGTTGTGCCGCCACCCCGTGTTCTCATCTGCTGTCAGCGTTTACCATAAATGCGCTGCAGCCAGGGTACTCGTATATGGGTCCTAGCAGTGATGTCGACGACGCAAACCCTTGCAAGTGCAACACGGTCACGTACAACCTCATAAGTGCTTGCGACGCGTGCCAGGGATCGGTGTGGACAACGTACGTCCGTCCTCCTTCTGTGTCCACTCTCTTCACTTGTCTTATTCGCAATCCAGCTGGTCCGAATACTCGTTCAACTGCACAAGTACACTACCCCCCTCGGTGTGAGTTGACTGCTTGCGTCCTCGGCATTGACATACGGATTTTTCACATGCAGGTTCCCCAACCCCGTACCTTTAGGAACAAGTGTACCACAGTGGGCTCTGGTGGATAACACCGTTCGTTCCCCCATTCGCACCTTCCCGAAACCTAGCTTAAGAACCCCCAGTTTGAGAACCTCTGGAACGCTACTAAGGCGTATTTGGCTGGTGGTACGCAATCCAACCTTCTTCCATCATTGCTCTCTATCTGACCGACTGTCCTCTTCTCAGTCACCCCTGAGCTAGGGCCGGGTTCGTTGATCAGCGTTTCCACCACCGGAAGTGTCAGTCCTACCTCCAGCGCCTCCCAATCCAGAGCTTCCTCGTCGTCATCCTCCGGGAGTGGATCGAACACTGCCGCAATCGCAGGTGGCGTCGCCGGCGCCGTCGTGGTCCTCGCAACCATCGGCGCTATCTTATTCTACTTCCTGCGGAGACGATGGCGCTCGCGAGTGCCGTCCGCTGCGGTCGACGGCACGTCGGGGGATAAGACACACGTGCCCGGAACGCCGATGAAGTTCTACGTGAGTTTATTCACCCCGCGCGTCTAAATCACGTTCTGTGCGCACTCATGTTCATTGTTGCAGGACCCGAACGATCCAAGCACGTTCCCCGAGTTCCAGTGCTTTCCGTACGGCGGTAAAACGCCCGCCAACGACGCGCAGGACACGCGCCCGCAGGGCTACCACGGCCTGCCTACCGTCTGATCGACCACTCCCTGCAATCCGCAAGAAGGAAGGGGAAGGGGCCTTTCTTTTATTCTCCCGACATGAGACGTTCGCTTTTTTATTTTATTTTTCTTCCTCCACTTTCTTTTTGGAGACACTTCATGACTTGGAAAGATACCAGAACATGGAATGGCGCTGGCAACCCCCGCATCACGGATTTGTCCTGACGTGGCTGCCTTGTGCCGTGATACTGTACTCGACACGCAAAGATAGAATCACGATCGTCGTCAGGCTCATAAAGATTTGAATGTGATCCATTCGCTTCGTGCCAGCCGCTGGGGAATTGTGCAGTCCGGTGTGAGGAGTGGAACCTCGACTGGGAGGTGGGCCACTGCAGAACGTCTGAGTCGGGTAGGGGCTTTGGCTTTGAACATCTTTATCGCGACAATGTGGTGGTACTGTACCCGTAGTCGGACAAGCATCGTGTGTGCGTGCTGTCCTGTCCTTGGAGGCAGAATTTCAATACTATATGTAGGTTCTCGCTTACGTTTATTGACGGTATTTCTTAGCAGACCGGATGTGGAAATGGCAATTGCAGTAACAGTCATCAGGCCCGGCTAGCTCACGTTCAGACAGATAGGCCCGCAAGGAAGAAGTGGACACTGGATTCTAGGTCATCCAGGTTGTAGACGAGAAAGAGCAAAAGCTCTATGTTCTAATCAATTCACCGCCATCAAGGATGACTACAGTGATACTGTACTGTGGCTCGGGGTGGTGTACCTGCCATCGGTAGTGCATTTGTATTGACCACCGATCCATTTACCGTTCCAACGTCACTACTGTAGTCACTGCTCGGACATCGACGTGTATCAACAGTGACTCAGCGCTCAGCCCTCGTTCTCGTACAGCCCTTTTTCAGCCGCTACGGCATGGCCGTCGATCCTCAACTCTTTCCCCCCTTCTTCCTCCAATGCAGCCAAGGATTCCAAGTCTCGCTGTGCTCACCTCCCTTGTTCTCCTTGCCGCCAGTGACCTTGTCGTCGCTCAGATCAGTGCCCCGAACTGTAGCGTGTCTTGGAAATGGGTACAGCCTCGCCTTTTGCCTCTGTGTACGGTTTTCATGATGGGTTGACGGTCGATACTCAGTCGTTCAACACTCTTGGACAAAATATGTGTATGATTGCAGCATATCTAATGTCGACCTGTAACGGAGGCGGTGGGTACTTCTCTTGTATGTGCCGCCGCCACCCCGCGTTCTCAACAACCGTCGCCAGTGTTTACCATCGATGCGCTGCAGCCAGGGTACTCGTATACCGGTCCTAGCAATGATACCGACGACGTAAATCCTTGCAAGTGTAACACGGTCACATACAATCTCATCAGCGCCTGTGACGCGTGCCAGGGATCGACGTGGAAAACGTATGTCCGTCTCCATCTGCGCCCACTCTCTTTGCTTGTCTTATTCGCAATATAGTTGGTCCGAATACTCGTTCAACTGCACAACTACACTACCCCCTTCGACGTGCGTCGCAGAGGATTCGCTTTGCACTTCGGTCGGCATTGAACATAGGATTTTTCACATGCAGATTCCCCAACGCCGTGCCTCAAGGAACACGTGTTCCACAATGGGCCCTCGTGGATAACACCGTTCGTCTTATTTGCACTATCCCCAAACCCAGCTTAGCCCCTTATTCTGCAGCTCGAGAACCTCTGGAATGCCACTAAGGCCTACATAGCTGGTGGTACGCAATCCAACCTTCCTCCCTTTTTGCTCTATCTGACCTCTCCTCAGTCACCCCTGAGCTAGGGCCGGGTTCGTTGATCAGCGCCTCCACCCCCGGAAGTGTCAGTCCTACCTCCAGCACCTCCTCATCTGCCGGAGCTTCCTCTTCCCCCTCGTCATCCGGGAGTGGGTCGAACACTGCCGCAATCGCGGGTAGCGTTGCCGGTGGCGTCGTGGCCCTCGCAGCCATCGGCGCCCTCTTGTTCTACTTCCTGCGGAAGCGACAGCGCTCGCAGGCGCCGTCCGCTGTGGTTGACGACGCGACGCCGCCCATGAGCCAGAAACACCCGCTATCGGGGGACGAGACGCACGTGGCCCCGATGAAGTTATACGTGCGCTTATTCTCCCCGCGCGTCTAAGTCACGTTCTGGGTGCACTCACAATTCTTTGCTGCAGGACCCGAATGATCCAAGCACATTCCCCGAATACCAGAAGGTGCCGACGTCCACGCAAGATGTGTACGGTTCCGTCGCGCCGAACGAGAACACGCTCGCTAAAGCGCAGCCCACGCACCCGCAGGGTTACCACGGCCTGCCTACTGTCTGATCCATTGCTCGTCGTCCACTCCTTTGTTGTTCTCCCGACATGATACGATCGCCTCTTTGTCTTCCTCTTTTTCTATGGGACACTTCCTGTCAGGACTTGGAATAAGTTAAAGGAGACTGGATCACAGAGGCACTGGCAACCCAACCCTCGTATCATACATTTGTGCTGACGTGACTGCCTCGTGCCGTGTCAGCAGCCGTGATACCTGGTTTTCTCTACAAGGACAAAAAAGTGCGATCGTCGTTAGGCCCGCGAAGACGTGAGTCATTCATGTCGTGCCAACGCGCGTGCCAATGCGAGACGTGGAACTATGGGCTATAGAAGATCGTCCGAGTTGGGTAGGACTAAGGAGTAACTTATACTGGATGTCAGCTTTGGCCCTGAAAGCCCGTTGCCAACAAGGAGAACTGGATTAAACTTCGTTGTGTAACTTGTGTGTGATCATGTCAGAACGTTGGCGGCCAGCAGACTGGGTGATGAGAAGAAGCACTGCACTATCATATCACTGTTGTTATCGAACATCCATCTTGGCGGTAACCTAACTTAATACGGATCGTGACGACGTTGTTTCTTGGCACTTGCCTTTTCAGTATGTGCCCCCATGCGGAAAGAAGGCACCTGTCCGCCAGTCGTGCGACGACTGTACAACTGTAAATTCTTGCCACAGATAGGCGCGCTGTACAAGTGGGGCTATTAGACACTGTCCAGGCCATTCAAGCTGTGGACGATATCGTAGAGTACCAAAACTGTTCTAATGTATGTATGAAACCCGACGTGGCCTGGCCTGACACATACTAGTTCCAACAAATGCAGTCCTTTTAATTCACCGCCACCGAGGATGGCTACAATGCTGGACAGATGAGATGGCTCGGGATCATTATTGAGTGTGCCTGAGCCAAGCCCGTTCCTAATTATTCACCATTCCAAAAGCAGTAATAACCTCGCACCACTCGCTCGATGCAGTACTCACACTTCCTCACCTTGCAGTGCTTCACATCAATGTATTCGATTGTTACCACCGGGCACACACATATCGTGGCCGGCTTGTATCAACCCCGATACGGTCAAATCGACAGCTGTTATTGGCTCCGTGCGAGCGCCAATATATGGGCGGCCGACGGATGTCAACCGTGCGGCTGGGACGCGGCCCTTCACGATCTTTACATATAAGCCCTTTTTCAGTCTGTACCATGGCCCTGAGCGCTGTCGATCCTCAACCCTTTCCCCCCTCCTTCCACGGTTCCACCTACGCAGCCAAGAATGCGAAGTTTCGCTGCGCTCGCCTCCTTCCTCGTTCTCCTCGCCGCCAGTGACTTCGCAGTTGCTCAGATCAACGCCCCGGACTGTAGCTTGTCCTGGAAATGGGTACAGCTTCGCCTTTTGTCTCTGTGGGCGGTGGGTTGATGGTCGAAACGTAGACGTTCAACTCCCTTGGGCAAAATGCATGTACAGTCGCAGCGTATATGATGGCAACATGTAATGGTGGCGGTGAGTACCCTGTCTTTTCTCTTGCATTTGCCGTTCCTTCGTGTTCTCAACTGCCGCTAGCGTTTACCATCAACGCGCTGCAGCCAGGGTACTCGTATACAGGTCCGAGCGGTGTCGACAACGCAAACTTGTGCAAGTGCAATACGGTCACATACAATCTCATAAGTGCCTGCGACGCATGCCAGAGTGCGACATGGATAACGTACGTTTACCTCCTGCGCCTCTCTTCACATTAGCTTATCGGCAATCCAGCTGGTCCGAATACTCGTTCAATTGTACAAGGACACTACCCCCTTCAACGTGAGTCGACCATCGCAGAATATTTGTTTTTATGGCTTGGGTCTTGGGCATTGACATAGGGCTTTCACACGCAGGTTCCCCAACGCTGTACCTTCAGGAACAGTTGTGCCCCAGTGGGCTCTTTTGGATCACACTGTTCGTTACCCCTGTTCGCACCATCCCGAAACCCAGCTAAACACGTGTATCCCCATCTTTTGCAGAATGAGAACCTCTGGAATGCCACCACGGCGTTCGTAGTGGGTGGTGCGCAATCCAACCTTCCTCCCCTTATTATCCCCATCTGACCAATTTCCCTCAGATACCCCTGAGATACAGGCGGGTTCGTTGATTGGCACTGGCACTGGCACCGCCACCTCCGCCTCCGCCTCTGGAAAGGATAGTTCTACTACCTCCACCGCCTCCCGATCCGGATCTACCTCCTCTTCCTCTACCTCTTCGCCATTCCCCACCCCCACTTCGTCTTCCGGCAGCAAGTCGAACACCGCGGCCATCGCAGGCGGCGTTGCTGGTGGTGCCGTGGCCGTCGCAGCAGTCGTTGGCCTCTTGTTCTTCTTCCTGCGAAGGCGACCGCGTCCACAGGCACCGTCCGCCGCGTTCGTGGTCGACGGGACGACGCCCCCGCCGTCGGCGACGCAGCACATGAGCCAGGTCCACCAGGTGCAGGTGAATTCAGACGACGGGAGTTCATACGTACCTGGGACGCCCGTTACAGCAATGAAGTTCTATGTGCGCATTTCATCCTGGGCGTACGTTCTGTATATACTCACACATCCCTTGTTACAGGACCCGAACGACCCAAGCACGTACCCCGGGTACCAGAGCGTGCCAACCTCACCAGACGTGCACGTCCCCGTCGCGCCGTACGAAGGGAGCCTGAATGGGAACACGCTCGCCAGCATGCAGACGACGCGCCCACAGGGACAGGGCTACCATGGCCTGCCTACCGTCTGATCGTTGCCCGTTGTCCACGCCCTGTGATAAGGAAGGGGGTGCCCTTACTTTCACATTCTTCCAGCATGGGACGATTGCCTTTTTTTCTCCCTCCCTTACCTTTCCTGAACATTAATTTGTTTATGTTCTGTTGTTTTATTTTACAGTAATATTCAGCGATGGGGGAGAGTTCGTGGGCGAGTTAATGGGAACGGGATGATGACCGATCAGAAAAATTAGTGCCTGTTTCTTTCTTTTTTGTTTTTTTCATTTGGCTCGTCACTCATTCACACGACGGTGCCTTCTTCCACTGTACATTTCGACCCCTCACTGTGGCCGACAAAAATTCCGACTCCTTGATGCATCATGCAAAACACGAAACTGTTCCCTTTACGGCGTCATTGCACTACAGTACTGTATGTATCCTTACAGAGTTCGTAGTAAATGGGCGGCGCGGGATCTTTGGCCAAAATAATTAGGCGGTTCCGGAGCATGCTTTGATTGGGAGGTTCATTTATACCATTACGATCATTTATCACGCCGATCAGTCGCTACGGATCAAATCAGGCACATCAGGGACAGGACCTGGAGTTACACACGTACAGCGCCCGTAAAATTCTGCCAGGCGAAAGCTCGGGGACGCATAATACTGTAACGTAACTTTGGTGTTGCAATGTTACGGTACACGTAAATTACGGTAGTACAAGGGCTACGTCCTTCTTCTGCCAATTGCACGAAGCATCCCGGGGCTATCATTTCATTAATCATCTGTCGTACGATGTACAGCCTTGATTGTTTGAATGCGCCGCTGCCACCTGCATGCATCATTTTTCTTCTGAACGCGCTCCCGCACCGCACGGTGGTCTGGAGCCTCTCAACGTCCGAGACCGAGGTAACCGAAGCGATGCGTTCTGCGGCAAAACGCCAATCACGCGGGTTTCTTTTCCTTTTGCAATTGTTGGAGCTGCCGATCGGGATTGGGACAGATCCCCTCCAGCTTTCCGTACGAGTATACAGTACGTCGCTCCTCGACTTGATGGAATGAGAACTTGTTGTTGCCACGGTGGCTTGGCGCGACCCTCTCAAAAAGAAAAAGCTTTCACACCTCGACCGCACGCGCGTTACCGACCCTTAGGTTATTGTGTTTGTGCTCAGTGTGGCCCGGGGGTGGTGGTTGTCCTCGACGTTAGACTGCCTATGTATGATCGATGGTTTCGAGCCCTTTCGTTTGCCAGGTGCGTCCGTCTGGGTCTGGGTTGCTTGCGCCTCCGAGTCGCGAGTGCGGGACAACCGTAGGAGGATGCGGAGGAACGTGGAAACCAGTAGCGCAGTAGTAGGAAAGATTTCGCACCGTTAACCCCGAGAAGCGGCGTGTCGTCTACTTTCTTCCAGGAGGGAACTTGAAGGATGCGTCTGGTTCGATGGATCGATTGACTCGGAGCAGCAAGTGGAAACAAGAGGCCAGTGTGTAGATATGATAGCTGATGGATTTTGGTTCGTCGGAGGCGAACGCGAGCGCGCTGATTGCACCGCCAACGAGTATACTCTCAAGGAAGTCGCGGGGTACGCCGCTAAACACTGGCAGTGAGTGAGCGCGAATGGAACCACGCATCGAGAAGAGTCACGTGAACTCTGATTGCGGGGGCTCAAGTGACTTACCCCCATCGGAAAAGTGTCTTCTCATACACGAAAAGTACATGGTACACGACGTGCAACGCCTGCAAACAGTAAGTTACCGTAAGCACTTCACGACCGCCAGGCCGCAAGGAAATTTCAATCGCCCAACCTTGCGCCCAACTCTTGGCTCATCTCGAAAGTGCGAAACTGCCGGAGACAAAAAGTGCGTATTACCATCTTGATCACCTTATCGAATAGGGATGTATCAGATCGATACAAGCGATTCGCGCAGTCTGCTGCACTACAAGATGTCTGTCCCTCAGGACAAGCCCGGATCCCACATTTGGGGCATGGCGTCGCTATACGCATATTCATTGCGGACCTAATCGACGAATAGAAACCAGGTTGACGATATGCACGACGTGACAAGGGCTACTTACTGCATGTGACGATGGCTGCAGAACCCACTCAAACGCGCTGCTACATCACCTGTGATTGTGGTTCCACACTCGGGAAACCTACAGCGCGATGTAGCTGGCTCAGGCTTGGGCCCTGGGTCCAAATGGGTAATAGGTACAGTGGAAGCTTGTTCTCGAGCAGTTAGGAAAACCGGTTGGGGACGAACAGACGCTGATATGGACTGGGACGCGGGTGGACGTGCGGATGGAGGCGGAGAAGAAAATAATTCAAAATTGCTAAGGGGCAGCAAACTTGAAGGAGACTGAGTGATCCAAGGGTTGAGATCTGAAAACGCTCGCAGGGATCAACCGGGCGACTTGAAGATGTCAAGGCCATTGATCGCAAACCTACTTTCAGTTGGAGCAGGGCCCACAGAGGTGAGGGGAGTCCTGTGGTCCGTAGCCATCTAGTGAAATGAGATCTGAGACTCGAATGGTTTGAACATTCGCGTTTCTCTGACGGGGCGACATATATATACGATGTTCGATGCACCCGTGTGAGAAATACATTCCGCAAATGAGCCCGTTATCAGGTTACTTGGACTGAAGACAGAGAGGCGATGCAGTCATGAGGGCCAGCGCGAGACAGAAATAGGACACACATATATACGGAACTCCGGGCCGAGTCATGGCATGAGGTGCGTGAGTCGGGATTGGTCCGGGTGCAACTCGATTTGTTCTGTGAAATAGGCAGCACTTCCTCCACAGCCTCTCATTCATGACGACATCCTGGCACTGCGGACAGAGTAGTCGACTATTCCGTTTGGTTTGACTTGTGGCCAGTGGCCACTCGCGTTTCTCTCTCAAATATCCCCCCGCTCACACTGACATCCCTCTCGTTTACACTATTTCGTCATGGATGAAACAATTAACTCGACAGCATACGATCGTGTAATCCTCTCAAAAGAAACCAGGCGTACTGTACTCTTCGAGTACACCCGATTTTCGTCGCGCAGAACAATGCGACTAGTAACCTCGCGCCGGTGCAGAACTCAAAAAGGATCCAAGCGCGGCACAATGCCTCACCCGGCCCTCATCCGATGTCCGTAGCGTAGATGCACAGTACATACGTCCAACTTACTCGTTGACCTGGCCGCCGATCCGATCCGCCCAGCTGAGGCCGTGCGACCCAGTACGAAGAGGTAATGACGACGTCTGAGCTGACAGCGTCCGTCGCCGACTCGCCATGCGCGACGTCCTGTCCGCTGTGTCGGAGCAACTCTCTGTCGGGAGCGGCGAGATGAAAGTGGCACTACACCCGCGCGCTATGCAAGGTCGTCGACGAGGCAGACATTGTGCTACTCGTGCCTGATGCGTACGACACAAACCGGGGCCGCGGCAAGTTGGTTGAGGAGCAGGTGCGAGGTGGAGGACAAGCGGCTCGTGAAACAAGATTGGTGCGTAATCCATCCCCCTACTCTCTCTGATAGTGCCGCGCGAGAACGCGCAGGCATTTACTGAAGGACCTCCGCCTCACGGCCCCTCTTATTCCCTCCCCCCCCGTGCCCCGGACCAACCTCTCCTTTCACTGCACCGGCGATGTCCTTCGCCTTTTCGAGGTGTCAAAGCCTAGCAGGGCACGGCGCTCCATTGTTGGGCATCGTCGGCCTCCCGGACGTCAGCAAGGCAACCTAATCCAACACCCTCAAAGCGCGTAAGGTGGGCCTCTTTCTTTTTTTGTGCCCGCTTGGTGGTGATTCACTGGTGAATATCGTTAAGACGCGTGCGGAAAGGTGCGTTCTGTGGCGTTCTGGCTGGTAGGATGTACGAAGGAACTATAATCTGTTCACCTCGAGTATGCTCTGCGGATAGCCGACTCGCCTGGTGGCATCGTTGACAACGACGAGGGAATACAAAAAACTCCATGCTCCTGTACAACGTGGCCAAACCGGGAGATCTCGACGATCTGACCACCTCCGACCATGCGTCTTGTACTCTTTCTCCCATCTCGGCTCCGCTCCAACACTTCTCTGCCATGGGTCGCAGAGATCTTCGTGCACATACGAGCTGAAGAGCTGATAGAGGTTTATAATCTCTCCATGTTCAACACAACGCCCGAGTTTACCGAGACGCTCGCACTCATCTCCTCGATGTGGGTCTCCTTCCAGCCCTCCTTTTCGTTCCTTATTAGCCCACTCTCGCCTCCTCATGACATCGCCCGGGAGGTTGAATACTGTCCATACCCCAGTCCAGCCCCCTTGTGTATGCATGCAGGCGTACTGGAGACTGGGCGATGACGTGAACTTAGACTCTTAAAGTTGCGGGCCCGAAAGCGGAGGAAGCAGCATTGACGTCAATGGAGTCGTGCAAGTATGAGAGCTAAAGTGGAAATAGTATCATGGATGCATATATGGGGTCTCAAGAGCGTGCTATTTAGCAAGGTGCACGACGCGTGTAAAAACGTCTCAACCTTTTAGGAAGCCTGATGGACGCGGGCTTAGATGCCCGCGAACATTTACTATTACTACCTCGCACAACCCTCCAAATGTGTAGTCTCGGCTATGACCGGTCTTTACCCATGGTACGGATATAAACGATTCAAAAAAAAAAAAAAGGCTGCAAACAACGAGCCGTTGCAAGTTGCAAGGCGTTCACGCTGCCGAACTCCGGAGACGAAAAGCGCGTAATAGTATATTGTATAGAGATCGTCGCCTGCGGTTGGCACACTCTTCCGCACTGCAAAATGCCCGTCCCTCAGGACAGGCCCGGAGTCCACATCTGGGGCATTGTTTCGCCATACGCATATGAATTGCGAACCTAATTGACGAATAGGAATGCAGTTGATAATTTGCACGACGTGAAAGGGCCACTTACTGCATGTGAGTATGACTGCAGAACCCACTCAAACGCGTCGCTACATGACCTGTGATTGCGGCTTGACACTGAGGCAACCTACAGCGGAATGTGGCTGGCCCCGGCTCTGGCTCTGGCTCTAGCTCCCGAAGTCGTTTTCCTGAAGCGGGTCAGTGTACGTATGGTCTCCGAATGACTGCAGGGTTCACTTCGTATTTGATTCCCGACTGTGGGGCAATTCGGAATAGACCCCGGGACAACTGATGCGTGTCTCGGATAAAGCTCAGGCGTAATCAGGGTATCGTTGGAATGACCAGGGATTGGAATTTGCTGCGCTTTGGAATGTGGCGTGGGGTAAAAATGGGTAGTACGTGTATGTGCAGTGGGGACTTGTTCACGAGCAGTTAGGAAGGGCGGGTGGGGACGAACGGGCACTGGCGTGGACCAGGACGCGGGCGGATGTGCGGATGAAGGAGGGGGTGATAACTGAAAATCAAGGGGCAACAGAGGAGGCCAGGTGATCCAAGGGTTGAGATCTGAAAACGCTCACAGAGTCACAGGAGGCAATTTGGAGAGGATGCCAGGGATATCAAACCTACTTTGGGGAGGACGTTCATAAGCCCACGCAGGGCCTACGGAGAGATAGCTGCTCGCTACACTTGGCGCTGGGTTGTTAGTTGGAGCAGTGCCTGCAGATGTGAGTGGGCGGGGGGGAGGGCGGGTCCTGTAGTTGCCAGTGGTAGCCATCTGAGAAAGGCGATTTGAATAATCGCGTTTTTCTGACGGGGCAATATATATATCCATACAATCTTTAATGCACCTGAGTGATGGCACAGAGAGCGTGATATGATACAAATATCCCGGTTTGGGGCGGGTGCAAGACCAATCATCTACAAGACATGGGGACCACAAGGGCCGGAGGTGGCGTATTGGGATTCGATTTCCTCTTTTGTACGCGTAAGAACTGGATAAGTGATGCGGGCGATGCGGGCTTTGGTATGAGCCAAGGAAGTTCGGAGGGTAGAACCTGATTGATAACATGATACAAACAACCCGAGCGACAAACCCTTTTTTTTTTTTTTTTTGGGGAAACCTCGTCTGGATCAGAAGAGAGCGGCAAACCCTTACAACAAGGGAAGAAACCGGCTAATCGGGCCTGGGCCAGTTACCTCTCCGTGACCGGCGTGACCAAGGTCACGACCCGACTATCGACCTTGCTATCGACTATACCCGTCGACTGGCACAACACTGTGATCCTGCCATGGAACACCATCACACTTTTCGCGATCAACTCGCACTCGCCTATCCTGCTTTCGGCCACGCTTTGTGGGAGCCAGACCCCGGAACACAGGCCCCTCCCGTTGAGGTTGGTGACGTCGGTTTCATTCGTGATGGCAAATTCCACCGCCTATTCAATGTTCTGTTCCCCGCGAACCATCCGTCTCATGAAAGCCGCGGTGTACCAGTGGACCATGAACAACTTCAGCCCCGCCTGCGAGATCATATCGACCGTGGGACCCTCAATCCTAACAATTTCTATTCTTACGGGATCACCGTAAAATCTGGTAGATTAGAGGCACATGTCCCTGGGTAATCGAACTACGCATCCAACCCTAAACCGCCTCTCTGATAACCCTTCAGGTCAATCAGCTCTGCGGAAGTCTCATTTTCATGCGCAAGGAAGCTCGGTGCCGTATTGACCCTTCCAGTGACCGCTCGACGTGAGGACACTCTCACTCGGGGTCATTTCCGCAGATGGATTATTATGCATATCGATTCTTGGTTTGCCTTCACGCAAGAACTTGAACTGGGGATAGATATGGAAGATATAGTTCTAGTCACTGGGCATCATCGTACAAGATCGTGGAGTAATGTGGTTTTCACCGATATTCAGGCGGATGCGCAGTTATCTCTTGGAGTTGATGTCGCCGGTGCTTTGGGAGCTAGCATCAATTGGCGAGTTTCGAGCCACCACATTCAAGGAGCAGTGCTTTGTC